>VXAD01013230.1:144791-165274 GCA_013399195.1 Dicrurus megarhynchus | reverse complement strand
CACCCCCCGCCCCCCCCCCCCCCCCACACACACCCTTTCCAGAGGAAATTAAACCAATAAACGCTTGCACTCAATGAATATCAAAGTACTTCACATCTATCATGCAAGTGTACTTGAGTCTTCGAAAACTCTGGACTTCAAAAACTGCTTTTCTTTGATATATAGAGAAAGCAAATGCCCTCATATATGCTTCCAGCCCTCAAGCCCTTGAGGTACCACTAATCCTTCCTCCTATACCTATTCTATTCAGAGCTCATTTTCAACCATCCCTCGCAGGAGCTGATCAGGTTTATGATCTGCAGAAACTGTGTTCTTCAGTAGCTGTGGTCTGTGGAAAAGATGATGTTAGACAGAAAGTTAATGTTTTGTGTCTTCAAAGATACTTAAGGACTGACAGGTTTATTCTTTTGCTGTCCTCTGATGAAAAGGTTTTGCAGCATCCCTGATTTGTCCCCATGTTACCAGAGAAGGGAGGCAGCTTAGACCAGAAAAGTCATCCTGAATCCTTTGTAATTCCCCAGTACCTGAGTGGTGATTTGGGCAGAGGAGAAGACAGTGAGGAGGGAGATAACTGAGCCTGTCATCACAGGCGTTATCCAGGATGTTCACCAGGATTAATGGTTTGGGGTCCAAATAGAGATCAGATGGAAATTCAGGAGCAGGATGCACTGGATAGGTGACAATGGTGGTGACAGAGCTGCCAAACCATGCTTCCAGCTAACAATAATAGGACCACAAAGAAGTAGAGATCAACCTGATCAGCTAATATGCACTCCCAGACTACAGAACTTTACAATCCTTTAGATGTGCAGGTCTCCTAGAGGAGAGGGGACTGCTGGATCTGGAAAATGTGGCAATTGCTAAGATTCTTTCATTCTTAGCACCACTGCAAGTGTATTGTTTGTCCCTTTAGTTAGACCATATGGGCAAGATTTTCCAGAGTTAATTTCTAGGGAATCATGTTGGCTAACACGATGATGATGATGATTTTGCCCATCACATTTTTCTCCCAGCTTTTTGCTTATGTTCCTGATTTTTACTAATTTAATGTCATGTTAGTCCTTTTCCCCTACCATTCATATATTTATCCTCGTCAGATGACAGTCTCAGGACCCAGTGGCAAAGGGGCAAACAGCATCTACCACAATGCAAAACAGCACCACCAAAATGTCACAGATGTTGTTGTCATAGCCCAGGAAGAAAGCACCAGTTTTTTTCTCATTTGAGTTTAAGTTACCTTACTTATCCCATCCATCTGCTCTGTTCCAGGAAAGAGGGTGTCCTGTGACCTGGGTGTTCAGCTTAAATCTCCCACAGCCTGTCTAGGGTGGCTCATGCTGAGTATCGCCAAACTTAGTGGGAAGATGGAGAAGACAGCAGACACATTGCACCACTTGAAAATTTCACAGCATCTGATTTAAAGATTTGGCACATTAGTATTTGTCTAGGCAACGGTGGTGGTAACAACAAACATGTCTCTTGATCTGCTGTCATCATCTTCATAAGACAGGAGAAAATAGAATGTGAGGCATCCAGAGAGATTCCCCAAAGAGCCCACACTTTTGCAAAGAAGCAAAGGTATATGATATGATATGATGATATGATATAATATGATGATATGATATGATATTTTTTTTGAAAGCTTTGAATTACATGTATAGTTGGGACTTACCGCATAGGAGACCAAATTAAGACTAATGTGAAGTGAAATCTTCCAACAGCATGTGATGGATATGAGACCCAATATCAACATTTACCCACCAATACATTTGTTTTGTGCCAAAATACTTTTTAAAACAAATATAGCCTATACCAGTTTTCTTCCACCAATGCATTTTGTATAATGATTACACTAATTTTGTTAGCACTTCAAGAGTAAATCTTCAGTTCTGTGCTTCTTTCTAAAACCCTTTCTTAATTTTGCCACATCATTCCTGCATATTAGCTACAGATAATCCATCATATTCAATACTAGCAAATATGTAGATTATATAATCACTATACTGATATTCAGTATTGCCCTGTTCATACAATGTATTAGCACCTTTTGTTAGTGTCACTCTGGGAACATTCTGTTAACTTTTTCCTGTCACTTCCAAGTTCTTTTGAAAAAGAGTGTGTGGAATTCCCTGTAATAAACTATAGCTTACACATTACTAGATATATACTGGATAATTTTCTTTCCTCTTTAATTCATTGGTATAGAGCAGTGTACATGAATCAGCAGCCTTCTTAATCTCATTAGAATAATAACTTCTATCATGCAACTAATTCAGATATGGAACTCAGAAGAAACATTTCCACTAGAAGTCCTATGTTTATTATGCTACTTTTGAGATACCGTATAGATGTAATTTGATTATTCTGATTTCACATCATAATTCCTCAGTAAATGTCTGAGCACGTTCCTCATTTTGCATATGAATGTACATATACACCTTTTTGCTACTGCTACAGATTTACTATGTATATAAACAATAAACTAATACGGAATACAATTCACTCCAATTCCTTGTGCGCTGCTTTCAGTGGTCTTTGAATCAGACTGCTGGCATTAGAGATTTACTGGAGGAATTTGCAATTTAATAAGAATTCTATGAAATTCCCCCCAAGCCCAGCCTAGAACAGTGCCTCCTCTAACTAGTGATGGCAATGGATATGAGCTATCAGTTGGGATATCATATATATTTCCAATTCTATGGAACAAAAAAAACAAAGAACAAAAGCTTCAGGCTGTTGTTGACTTATTTTGTCCAGAGCCAATTCTTCTCCTGGAAGTCTGTTACAACTTTTTCCAGGAGGTTTACACAAAGATTACACAGTCAGTTGACATAATCTCTAAATTTCAAGTAAATGGAGACAGGGAGATGATAAGAGGGAATCATACCTAGGTGCATGGTACATTGTTATTTAGCTGTTTGGTATTCTAACCTGTACTGATGTACAGTCTCCTTGCTGAAATTTAATAGATTTCTTTTGGCTCAGTTGTCAGCTTTTTACAGGTCCCTGAGGACAATAGCTCTGACATTTGGTATATCAGTCACTCCCCTTATATAGCAATGTTCACACATTTGCTGAGAGTGAATTCTATGTTATCATCCAGATTATTGATTAAGATATTGAACACTTAAAAAAGTTCAAAACTTCCCACTGTTGACCCTTGAGGTATTCCATTTGTTACAGGTCACTGCTGATGTCAAACCAGTGATCACTACCTTTTGATTCTGGTGGCTTAGTCAAGTTTTACATGATCATTTTTCTTTGGTTGTTAAATTAATTTTTCTAATTTTATGAATATATATTGTAGTTCATGTACATCCTAGGGTTACACCAGATCAATCCTGTGATGACTCCTCACACCCACTGCTTTCTTGTCCTCAGTAACTTCTCAGCATTGACATTCTGTTGAAACACCACTGCCAGAGCCTCTGCAGCTGAAAGCTCACAAGGGGTTTCATTGTTGAGAGGTCCGGTGGATAGATTTTTCTTTAGGGGGTACAAATAGGAGGAAAGATATATTACTTTTAAATGGATAGTGCACTGTAGATGTTAAATATGTATGAAAAGGCCAATATCATGATATTCTGAATAAAACCTACAAATTGAACCATACAGCCTTGAGTGGAGTGCAACCACTCTACCCTCCAGCACACTCCCTTGGAAAATTAGCAGAGAGAGTTAGATGAGGTTAAAAAAGAACATATCGTCTTGTCAAATGATGAAAACATGCACCTTCCTTCATGTCATTTTAGTTCTCTAAATCTGCATCCTTTCTCATCTCTGTACTGCTTTTCTTCTCTTTTTGTATAAAGGACATTCCTGTCATTATCAGCACACCATCCAGCCTCAGGCAGTTATGATTACCATGTACTCAAGAAGAAGAATCTTCACTAATTACCAATACATATGACTTTCTCACTGTTCATCAAGGGTAAATTGTGATACAATCCTTGAATCTTTATAAACCACACAACATTCACTTATGTTGAGGTACTTATTGGAAGACTAGGTCTCCACATCAGATATGTGAAAAAGGGAGCAAAAGAAGGAAAAGATATAAACTGAATTGTATACTAAAAGTATAACTGTTGGGAAAAAAAAAAATTATGAAACAGGAAAATCCTTGCTGTTTTGGAAATTATTAATAATTTTTCATTTTAAAATGACAAAATATAAGAACGGGGTCCCTATTTCTTTCCTTCTTCTTCTACTGCTAATTCCTTCCACATTTTGACCCTAAGAACTAGGCCTGTCCAGCAGTCCTCAATCCTCAAAACAGTGTGATATAAAAGCCAAATCACTGCATGACACCAGCTGTGCAACCATTTGCAGTACCCATTTGCTCCTAATCAAGCCTTTCTCTTTAACCACCGGGACTGAGGTGAAACAGTGTGGGTTATTACGCCCTTCACTCTCACACCCAGCGCTGTGAAACAACTCTTGATGTTTTTGATGTCTTCCCTCACAGTACCACCAGTGTCCATGTGTGTGAACAGCAACAGAAAATAATCCAAGGGCTGGACAAACCTTGTAAGTCTCTCCATATCACCTGTTATCTGGGCCTACAGCAAGAAACAAGTCTCCTTAGACAGCAAACAGGACTGGCAGATGGGGGCCTCTATTCCCTACGGAAAGAGTCCCCAACTATTACTACCTGCTGCTTTCCTTTGATGTTGACTTGCATTTCAGGCTTGGCTGGCTCTGGCACTGCTCTAGAGTCTTCCTCCCTCACATTCTACCAGAGCAGTGGAGCTGTTCTGAAGCTGCAGGTCTGTGTCTTTGTCCTCCCACTCTTTCTCTAGAGCAAAATCAGTCAACTCACAGGTCTGGGTGTGGCTCTTCCTCCAGTTTCTCTCTCTGCATACCTGTGCATATTCAAGCTTTACATCCCTACATCTAGATAAAGCTAAACAAATAATGGTTTGATATAAAGATTGTTTTTGTAGATCTTGTAGGCTTTTTTGGTATGTTACTTCTAAACTGAGCAAGCTAAAATATGGAATCATTCTGAAGGACTGCTGATTTTACAGAGTTAGCAAGTGACTTGTTTTTCCTCCTTGGAATGAAAGAAACCAATGATACAAAATAGGTGAGCACCCAATATTTAGCTGAAATAAGGACAAAGTCTAAATCTTTTAATAAGAAATTTTCATGAATGAAAATGACATTATGCTACCAATCAGAAAAAAAAATACAAAAAGACTTTGAAGAACTCTATATATGAAAACTATAGCTATTTTTGAAATATAAGGATTTATGAAATAATTTAAGTCATTATGTTAAGGCTAACTGCTGTCTCACAAGCTCACCATTTTCTATGTTTTTAGAAATTTGGGATAGCGTAAAACAAGGTTGTTGACCACTCCAGTAACACACCCAAATGAAAGGATACAGTTTTAGTTTCCACATGCTTAAGAATGTCACTGTTACTGCTTGGATTCCATACAGAGTCAACAAATTCTTATTTTTTCCTTCCTGAATGTGGGTGCTTTTATATACGAGGAAGATCAGGGAATTTAAAAAGTTGTTTACATCTAAGCTTTCTAATATACTTTTCCTCTAGCTCTTTGTTAAATCCACATTAAATACAAAGGAAACTACTAGAACAAATAAACCTAACAGTGAAAAATTGTTTGATCATAGCTTCCAAACAAGAGACAAACACCCCCCCCGCAAGTATATGATTCATGTGTATTGTACCTCAATTTACAGAAAAAACGCCAAAGTTCTAGGAAGTTTGCACTGTAATAAACTAAACTAATCACGAAGTGCAGTTACAATAATCTGCATACAGGAGAGATTTCAGATAGACTACTGAGATACAAGAAGAGAAAGAACAAACAAAATCGAGACATAATGAGTGTATCTAAATTAAACTGTGAACACAAAAAAGAATGAAAAAAACAACTGAGGAAATATCTGGAAGAAAATGAATGTATTCTTTTAAGTATAATTCTTAATAAAAGGTATGAGAGTGGATATAGTACAAATCTAGCATCAGGACAGGACAAAAATCAATGTGTATTATATAACAAGAATTCAAAGGATTCAGAAGTTTTCTGCTAATACTCTAATAGCATTAAAGCAACCCTGTTTCAGAATTACTGACATTCTTAATATTTTTCAAATTTTGCTCTTTTTCAGTTTTTTTTTTAATATTCGTTATTTTTTGAGTATGGAAGTTTTAAGTGTTTATTTTCCTCTTATTTCAGAGCTTATACTTGAGAATTTTTATGTGCCTGTTGGCAGGAAAAACAGAGAACAGCTTTTGGGGGAACATGTTAAACTTCGTGCAGTTGTGTAGAGTTTCAGGAAAAAAAAATAGCTGATCTGGATCTTTTTTCCTGGATGATTTTTTTTTCTTAATCCTTAGCTCTTCAATATAGAAGGTTTTGGACTCATTCATAGACAGAAAATCAAACTGTGGGATTCTTTGCAGATAGCCCAGGTAAATTAGAGTGATCAAGGTTACAAAACATTTTTTTCTTTGGAACTAATCTCATTCTTGCAATAGCAGTCCTGGGAAGAATTTTTATTTCTTTATTTTATTAATTCTAGATATAGATATAGATAGAATAGATAAATAATTTATTTATTATTTTATTAATTCTAGAATTTCTTTATCACTATTGGTCTTAGTTATTATTTTGCAGGAAGTGCTGGACTATACCATATAATGTCCCATACTGAAGTATGGGACAAAAACATTGGGAAAATAAAAGGAAATTGGTAGTTTAACTTTTATTTGGTCTTTTCCAATGTCTGTAGGACAGTACAGACTTCTCAAAAAATACTGAAGTATTTTATCTTTAACAGCTAATTATTTCACTATAAAAGCCATTTAATTATTTCTTTTTGCTTCCAGAACACAAAGTCTGAAGCTTTGGATTAAAGATTAATAAAAGAAAACTACAGTTCTTCTACAATGTGACCTTTATTCTAAAAAAAATATTTTCCTACATGTTAAACCTAGAAGTTCCATTTTTGTTTGAACTCACTGTCATTCATTAACACTTATAGCTGGTTCTGAAGTTTGTGTACTACTGAACCCCAGAATTAACTTAGTTCTTCATCCATAGTCTAACCACTCTGACATCGGGAAAAAGACAGTATATGGAAAGACATATTCAAGCTACTCTTCCTGTTCCTGACTTGAGCAAATTCAGTGTGCCTGATACTGGAATTTTTGTCATGTTATTAATTTCTTAGGAAATCATGTATCATAGAGAGAGACTGTCTCTACAATAGCTTGATAATGAGCTACTAATGATAGAAAATGTATTCAAGATAAAATCGACACAAGTTTGAAGCTTCCATAGTAAATATTATTAGTGCTAACCTAAAGCCAAAGAAAGCAATAGTTGACTGCCATCAAAGATTAAAATATTATTCATGTTTTTAAGTATTGTAATAATTAAAAATGGCACAGAGAAGTTTAACATTAAAAAGTCCTACATCCTCCCTCTTTAATGCATATTGGTATTTGCTATTCAAATTGGCAAACTAACTTTCAGACCCCGCAAACACCAAATGCATCATAAACATGCAATTTTTAACAAAACCAGGGCTCAAGGAAAGGCAGTGGGTAAAAAGGATCCATCTTTTTTTCTCAGGCAAAACAACCTTCTAATACCCAACTGAAAAGGCTCTTCATAGCATTGAAAATTATAATGACTGGCTTGTGAAATTAATGACAGAATTTAAAATAGATTTCTTCAAGGTTATTGAATTTAAATTCCCATATCCAAAACCTTCCAGGCAGTAAAATTCTCCCCCTTTGAACCATTATTGGTGTGATATTTCTAAATATTCACCTCAGCACAAAATGCTGCATTATACATTTCAAAAAAATATATATATTTTTCTGTGGTATGTAATATACAAAGAACAGTCTCTGTAGCAGCCTGCAGGCAAAATTTCAAGATTTAAAAAGCAGTCTCTAGAGAAGTTTAAAAAGATGACAAAGTCAATTAAGTTATAAGAAATCCTTTATTTTTATGAGGAGGGAACATATTAGGAATTTTATTAACAGTCAGTGCTGTAATGCACGTTTCTCCTTTGCAATTTAGAAATTCTGACTTCTGTTGCAAATTAACCACTACAGTTCAAACAACTGAGATGCTCCATAGAGGAACACTATACAGGGCTTTCAGTCTCTGTTGAAAAAAGACGTGTCCTAATTTAGAGGCTGAAGCCTATTCCTAACTGTTTTATTACTTAGACCTTGATAAATATCTTACAAAAAGATTTTATTATTAGCATGAAGCAAGACGTTTCAGACAATGCATAAAATTGCCTACTGAACTCAAAGTAGGCTGCATCTTTGAAACAATCAATTCCAAATGCAGAACAGAATGTACAGTGATAAATGAAGCAGTCAGAGACTGTCACTAGTGCCTCTAACTGAATGACAAAGCACAAGAAACCTTCCACAGATGTTGAAATTATGAGGGAGCAAAGCAGGTGCTTAAATTCTATTTACTAAAAATAGAAACAATCATCAAGTTACAAAAGGAGCCTACATTTCATATGCCAAGCTCAACCCGTGCTGTGCAGTACTGCACTGTTTTATGATGAGCCTAGTACTTCACATTTTGGTCCATAATGATGCATGTGCTCTAGATTTTACAAGTACAGTAAAGATTCACACTACATTAAATAAGTCTTCCTAAAGACTTTTTCAAAAAATAAGCATTATATTAAAATATTATTAATAGGCTGACAAATATTAAGTTTTCTACCCTATTAACATTCTCATATATTTTTCTCTACTAAACATTAGTAATATCTAGGAATAAAACATTTTGCTAATTCTGACATGTTAAAATAAGATAAAATCAGCATTTAAATATTAACCAGGGAGACACTGTAGTCACATTCATAATTGTTGTACTGATCTGTTAGCGGTATATCAAACCAGTTTTCACTGTGTTATCAAGTCCCTCAGGGATATTCTGCATCCTTTATGAAAAGTCTTTTTTTTCCTCTCTTCAAATCACATTTTCAACAATTCAAGAACTTCTCTTGTAACTTTCATCCTTCTAAACAAAAGATCTCCATGAGCCCAATGACATCTTTGAGAGATAAAGATAAGGCCTATAATTTTGTGAGATGTTTGGGTTGCTAATATGTCATCCTTTGTCACTTATCCCATCTAGCCTACTCACACTGCAAATGCATATATTGTTAGGAGCCACTATCACACTTTCATCTTGCTTTAATTGCATAGGAATATAGGAAATTTAATGTATGTTCATATATGTACATATGTAAAAAATCCCTTAATGTGGACAGTATTTGTCAATCTTAGATTTAGTATCTGTCAATCCTTTTGTATCTTAGCCATTTTGTGTAACGTCATGATATGCAGCAGTAGTAGCATCAAAAAAAGGTATAAGCAAAGTAAGTCCCACTAAGTAGTTACAATCTTCCTTGTTCAACCAACAAATGATGGATGCTAGTCTTGGGATTGTCTTAATTGATTTTTCACTTATGCAGGATCTTTTCTGTGGAATTCTTGCCATTTTTAGTTCTTATGCACTTTTGTGAGGTTGGATTAAGGAAGGACATTATATAATTTTACTTATCAAATATTCTTCATAATTTTGAATCTTTGGATAAAACATTTGCTACTCTTGATAAATAACTTGAACTAGGGACAGAAACTCTGGCAGAAACTGTTACTGCCTTTGGAAAGCAGAACCTCTGAGAACCAAATGATATGGAAGAAACTGCTTTGCAGGAATTTATCTTTAGGTGGTTATTTAGTGCACTAGTTCATAGAATGACTCATGTTTAAATAGATGAAAAGACAGATAACGTCCAGCCTAGAGAGAGAAAGAGAAAACATGTTAAGACAGAGAGATTTAAATATTACTAATGCACTTGATATACTTAGAAGAATTAAAGACAGCATTATAGATGCAAAATCTGTATGTACTGTACAGTCCAAATATTTTTCACAGACAGTACCAGCAGGACAAACACAGAAGAGGAGAATAATAATTTTATTTTTACAGATAATAGCTTTATTCTTTTTAAAAGAATTTAATCTATTTCTTTGCTGAAAAAAATATTTTCTAAGAACTGCAACTGTTTTAATGCTGAATTACTTTACCATAAAAATGATTTAAATTATGCTTATGAGATATTTGAGTATTTAGTTAATTTTTTTTAAAAGAACTTGTGTCATGGGTTAGCATAGTTTGAGTTTTGAGGAAAGACTCCTTCAGCCTCGGAAGTGATTTTTTTGCACAGAGGTGCTTACAGTTTCCTCTAGACCTGACCTAACCAATCAACTGGCTAGTTGGAATATTGACAACTTCTTTAAGCCACTTAAGAAGCTTGGTACGCCTCTGTGATACACATTTAAGAACGTACAAAGCCCGGGAGGCTTTCTCGGACTTCCGGCTTTCGGACAGGTAACTGGGGGAGGTCCGGGGCACGGCCCAGCGGGGCCGGGCCCTGCTCGGCCCGGCCGGGCCGGCCAGGAGCCCACCCTGGAGCGGCCCTGTTCCATCTGCGGCCCGGCCCGGCCCCCCCAGCCCTGCTCCGGCCCCAGCCCTGCTCCGGCCCCAGCCCTGCTCTGGCCCCCCCAGCCATGCTTCGGGCGGGCCAGGCCCCCTCAGCTGCTCCGGACGGGCCATGCCCCCCCTCACCCACTGCTGCTGCCCGGCAAGGAGAGATAAGCGAATTCCAGCTGCAAGGCCGGGTGAGATTAACTCTTTTAGTGCTGTAAGATTTCTCCAGAACAGATGAAGCCTCCAGACATTCAATCCTCTCCTGAGTCAGAGGAAAAGGACAGATGATGGCACGTGAAATAAACAGCACAGAGACACCAAAGTCAGCGAAGAAGGAGGAGCTGAAACCCTGAGAGAGGAGAAAGAGGAGATGCTTCTCCTGGAAGCTGAAATTCTCTTGTAAGGCTGTGGTGATGGACTATAATATATCTCAGTGTTCCCGTTGTAATTTCATGAAGCATGGTGGGGGGAGGCAGAGCGTTCAAAACCGCAACCCATGGGTAGAAGTACCTGTGCTGCATTAAGCAACTACTGAAGTAGCTGTGATTTATTGAGAAGTTTTAACAGAGAGAGTTGAAAGTGATGTAGACTCTCTCGCTCCCAGAGGAAGGCCTCTGTGCCTTTTCAGTTGAAGGTGATGAGGACCCTCTTGCTGCCAGAGAAGAAGGGGGCCTCTGTGCCTAGAGATAAAGATGCACCTACAGACAGGTGAAAAGAACTTTTGTTTTGAAGGAGATGAGGACCCTCTCACTACCGGAGAAAGGGAGGACCTCTGTTCCTAGAGATGAATATGCACCCACAGATGGGTAAAGAGAACTTTTGTTTCTGAACAGCTCATCCTTAAAATGGTACCCCATTAGCTAAAGAAATTAACCCTCGAAAGCAGTTGTGGGGAAAGCTGCAAGTTGAGGGAAGAGACTTTCACAGGCAAGGAGAAACCATTCCGGGCGGCCTTGCTGTGACACTGAGCCACAAGAGAACTCTTTAACTGTTTTCGTGTGGAGACGTCTCCACAGCATGAGCAAGAGAGACTCCTCTCCCTAGGTGGACTGAGAAAGTTCTTACAGAGATGGTAAACTGACTCTGGAAAACCTTGAGGGTTGTTTTTTCATGTTGTCGGTGGGAGGAGGGAAGAAGGTGGGGGGAGGAAAAGTGTTCTGAAGGTTTAGCCTAACTTTTTTTTTTCTGCCTTTTAGTTCTGTTAATAAACTTCTTTATGCTTTTAAGGTTTAAGTTTTGTGCCTGCTTTGCTTTTTTCCTAGTTCTTCTCTCACAGAAGGAAAATAAGTAAGTAATGGGCATTTTGAACCAAACCACTACACTAAAATTGGTGTTTCTGCCCGGTTATCCAAACTGAACCCGCTACAACATGTCAAATTTTTGTTGACTGATATTAATCTAGAAGATACAATTTAGAATGCATAAAACCTTGGGAAGGATTATTTCTGAATTAAATTGGCAAGTACTGGGGTGCATAAGGGAGAGCACTGCCAGCAGATTGAAGAAGGTGATCCTGCCCCTCTACTCAGCCCTGGTGAGGTGCATCTGGAGTGCTCTGTCCAGTTCTGGGCTCCTCCATACAAGAGAGAAGTGGAGCTCCTGGAACAGGTCCAGAGGAGGGGAACAAAGATGATGAAGGGACTGGAACACCTCTGTTAGGAGGACAGGCTGAGGGAGCTGGGCCTGTTCAGCCTTGAGAAGAGATGACTAAGAGGGGACCTCATCAATGCCTATCAGTATGGATATCTGAGATGGGGCCAGGCTCTGCTCAGTGATGCCAAGCAATAGGACAAGAGGCAATGGGCAGAAACTGATGCCCAGGAAGTTCCACCTGAACACGAGGAAGAACTTCTTTAGTGTGCAGTGACCGCACATGGAACAGGTTGCCCAGAGACGTCGTAGGGTCTCCCTCACTGGAGATATTTGAGAACCATCTGGACACAATCCTGTGCCACGTGCTCTAGGATAGCCCTGCTTGAATAAGGAGGTTGGACCAGATGACCCACTGTGGTCCTTTCCAATCTTACCCATGATTCTGAGATCCTGTACTTTTGAAGTGATAAATATAAGAATATGAAAATGTTGTTATGCTTTAATAATTGAATAAATATATACTTACATCTGGGGTTTTTTAGCTTAAAATTGTATTAATTGTTTTATAAGAAGCAAAGCTACTGAGCCAGAAGTTAATTGGACATGTCTAAGAAATAAGCTAAGCTTAGTAAATAATTTCAGCTGACCTCCTCTAAAAATTAGGGGTAATATTTTGAAAATATCAAAATATTTTACTTTCTCAATAGAATGACTCCATTTGGAAATGCCAGTATGGTTTTTTTTTGCATCCTGAAAATGAATCTTTTTATGTTTTTACTTTATTCTCTATAGAAATAGAACAAACAAAACCACAGGAAGAAAAAGAATGGACTAAATAACTTCTGAAATATTTTGTTCTATAGAAAATAGATTATAGAACACACAATTATTGTTAAAAATAAATTCATTCATACAGACCATGATTTGTGTTTGAAGCAACTAAGAGATTATTCAGAAATATATTGTTTGGTAATGGGTTCTTAGAATTATTCTGACCTGGACTCTGATCAATAACCCCTTATATTTCACACTACAGCTGATCATAGGATTGGAAAGGTTTACAATGGTTATCAAAGCAATTATCACTGATGGAAACAGAAAAAAATATAAACTTCTTTAAAGATCTTTGCTTATTATTGTTTTATCAATAAAGGTAAAAAAAAAAAAATAGAGGCAATATACATAATCAAACCCTAAGCAAAGTTTAGCCGATATTCTTATTTGGTTTTATAAACTTCTTTATTATCTCCTCAGCTGCAACGTGAAAACACACAATCAAAGTCCCACTGGTTAATTGGTGCTTTGACAGCACAAGGGCAATAACCACAGATCTGCAGAGGCCAAGCAGTAGTTTATTATCAAGCTTCTTCAAGAATTCCCTCCCTACTAGTGAAATAATTCCTCCTTTCTTATGAATAGCAACTCCTACACTTCTATTAGAAATTTTCCACTGTACTCTTCCCTGACAGCAGACCTGTCTCCCATTCTTACACTGGAGGCAGGCTTTTTGGTGTTGCCCTTCTTTTCTGAAGATAATGGCTCAACCAAAGCAACACTCAGGAGAGAAGTGTACAGTTTTCTTAGAACAAAACTATTGGATATTATTCAAAAAGATGTACCAGACTACCAGCTCAAACAAAACAAAAGTTTATATAAAGCTCCTGAAAGTGTCTAGGTCTCTTTGTCTAGAATTACCTGTCTGGAACTTCCAGTGATTGAGAACTTGGGCTTCCTGCCCTGTAAACTTAAGGAAGTGGTGACTAAACTAAAAATGTACTGATTTCTGTGTTGGAGCTAGAATCCTTATAAAATCATTTATTGTTGATGAAATGTTATACATTTTTTCACCCTTTTTATGACACACCCGTACTTGCAATTTAGTATATTTTACATTCAAGTAGAGATAAAGATGTATGCAAGTGATGTAGTTTTCTCTTCCTAAATGGAGACTACTTTTTATAACATTAACACCAAGCTACTTAAGTGTTAATCTTCATTAGTTGCTATGTGCATATGGCCAAAAGATGATGGACCTTATCAGAACATATCTTTGGGCAAGGCAACAAGCCACCCTTATATCAAGTTACCCTGTGCTATTTCTGTATCAAAGCTTTGCCAATACCACTGGTAATTTCATTTCAACAAGGTGATAATACCCCTCTAAAATTTGCACCTAGCAGCAGGGAAAAGACTCTCAGAAAACACTGCTACCGAATGAGAACAAAGTCGATGATTTAGACTACAATAGGGCATAGATCTGGTTCAGCATAGATAGACTTATGTCAAAGATAATATTGCATTTGAGATGCATTCAGCATTGGAATACTAATTACTGAAAACAAGGAACATCACCGTTGTTTATTTTTGAAGGACCTTAATTAGTACTTCTTAGTTTAAAATATCTTAATGTTTAACAATGTGAAAGTCTTATATTGTTGAGGAATACATCAGGTTGCTCGGTTTGCAAACTGTAGACTGAGGTGCAGATTGAGACGCAGATTGAGCTCTGGGTGGGAGTCTGAGACAGGAGACTGTGAACTGATTATCTTCGGGATAACAAAGGGCACAAAACCAGTGGCAGCAGCCAGGTGGGTGGACACTGGGAGACACAGGAGGAGTGCAGGACTCAGGAGGATGAGCCAGACTTGCTGGCGCTCGAATTGCGAGGGTAAAAAAGCCCAGGGATCCTTCCTCGGAGACAACAGCTCGAGCAGTTCCTGTGGTACAGTGCCGTGACTAAATGGCTTTATGGAAGGAGACATCTGAGACTCAGCTTTGGGATACCTGGGGTCCAGTCGTTAGGAAAACTGGTCTGAGTGGGGTGTGTCGGGAGAAAAGCAAGGCACCTGTCAGCTCACTGGAGCTGCCCGCTGTGAAGGGACTTGGGTTCCAGCAGATGGAAGTCTCTGGCATTGGGACATCGTGAGTAGTCAGACTAGAAAGTACCCTTAACAACAGTTAATTTAAAAAAGTTGTTTTACTACATACCGCTATCAAAAATCTTTTATTCAGAAAGATTCACCAAATGACATATTCAGAAATGTAAGGTTTCAACTAAGTACGTGTATTTTTATGAAAAAAACCCCAAACTTATATTCTATTCATTTGACTTGTAAATTCATGCTCTCTGTCACTCTTTTTCCTCACTTCTTTTCTGCTTCTTCTCTCACTGAAAATGACTCACCTAGAACTGCATTGATTCTTCACTTCTCAGCAAAGAGGAATGTAGAATCCATCAGATTTGACAGCGATCTTACTGCTCTAGGTTTGTCTTGTGAGAAGTTCCACAGCTTCTATCCATAAGAAACTGAAAGTTCGTTTTATATTTGTTTAGGGGTTTTTTAGCTTGTTTTTAAAAATACTTTATATAGTTCAATACGTATATATTGAACTACATATATTTCCTATTTGCACTGTGTATAGGAAATATCATTCAAATCTATGGCCAGAAATATCAAACTGCCAAATAATGCAACTTTCTTGCACAAAAACACTTTTATGTAAAGAATATATTTTCTCATAATGAAAGTGGACTTCAGAAATGTGTATGAGTACTACCATATGAAAAAAGAAGTAAATTAATATAACTAAAAATTGTTTCAGGTTATTTTACAAAGTTCTTTCCTAATTGAATATAATCACCTAAGTGAAGCAACATAATCTGAATATTTAGTTATTTAGTCAACATTATTTTTATAATTACTTTTTCAGGGAAAATTTCTCAGTACTTTTGCTTAGTAACAGTGATGTTGATTCAAAAATTTTCTTAAAAATACATCCTTTTTATGTCATTGAAAAATTTTGTGTCCTCACATCATTCCTTGTCGCTTCCTGTATTGTTAATGATACTGAATTCTGAGACTTGATATGTAAGCAGAAAACAGAGTGATTGCCACTATGTAGGCCTAGCCATGATGATCAAACAAAGCTGCTTATCTTCTCCGATCTTCTTCCTTACTTCCACAACTGCATCATTATGACCAGTTCCTTACCTTTGTTATACTGTTTGCCTTTTCTACCCTCAAAAAAATGGTAGGGAGCTCTACTAGGACTAAAATAATGATGCTCTGTAAAAGAATATAAATCCTGTGCTTCCACAGCTCAGAAATTTTTAATAAAAGTTTCAAAACTAACTCGGTCCAGATATTTATCCTTATTTTCAATTAGATAAATTGAAAGGGGTAGGATGTGACAACAAAGTTCAAATTCTTGTGCAAGACTCGCATAATCCTTCTGAGAAAGTGTACAGGCTGAAAAAAGCAACTCTGGGAAACAAGAAAAAATATTTCCTTATCATTATTTGCAAAGCTGTACTTCAAATATAAAAATGTTTTAAGTTTGTAGGTAAAATTCTGATAAGCAATGAAGTGTAAAACTTCTGCAAATCATCAGGCCATTTGACTGTATATTTACTGTATTTGTATGGCTAGTGACAAAGATCATATGCCCAATGCGTCTCTAAGAGCTGTAAGAGATATTTTGGTTTACTATTTAAAATAGGTGTTATGCAGGACACTGAATGCAAAACATTCAGATAGCGGGGGACACCTTCAGTCCTGCAGAACCCCTTTTTAAAAAAATTGTCCACTTAACAAGACACACAACCACAAAGACAGCTAAGAAGAGTTGTTTTGGACTTAATTCTCTAATGTTATCTTCTGGCACTACCAGCGCACTTCAAAAAGGCAAATTTGCTATGGCAAGAGCCAACTAAATGAAGAAAGAGACTCTTAGTTATTTTGTTATGTTTTAGGTCAGGCCCATCAAAGGTCATAGTTGTAAGTGGTATTTCATCGCCTTCTTTCAATGGTTTATTGTCATCAGTAGTTATCCATGCTGAGCTATAAATTTAAATACCACTTCTTTAAAATTAAGGCAGTATTTTTTTGTTGTGGACATGCTCTAGGTTCCACTTATTCCATTAAAAAAATCAATGAACTTTCCTTAAAGAACATCTGTAAAACTTCTGTTTCTTCGGTTATCTACAACACAGTTCTCATTTCCCTTCCCCCTCCAGAGGATGAGATTGCCTTCACCGATATAACAAAAGTGCACTTTGCATGCCAAATAACCTTGCATCTGGATAGGTCAAACTGGCACAGAGACACCACCTGCTGCTTTTTTATAGACTTGCTCAGTACAGAAGGTCACAACTACTTTTCAGGTGAATTGAACCCTAAGGACTCAGTAAGAGTTTATACCTTTACTTCATCTTGAAAGGAGAGGAGATGGAGATAATGGGGGAACAATTTTAATTTGTGCAGGACTCTTTCAGGAAAAAAAAGAGACCCTTAGCGATGATTATTTATACAGTATTAATTAACCAATTTGAAGTCTATTTTACAATTCTATCTGTTTTAACATAAGGGAGGGTTTCCAACTTTTGTTTCAAAAACTGTTCTGAATTTAATTTGCTTTAGGCATTCCTTTTCTATGGTTTAACTGCCCTTCCTGACCTATAAGTACCTTCTGAACTGATATTTACATATATTTAAAGAGACCTTAATAACTTTCTACTTCACCTACCAGTTTTATGAAGTTGTAAACTGTACACTGCTGTGAAATTCAGTATTTGAGAAAGCAAAATTTGAAACAAATTATCAGTGAACTACAATCTGACAATGGCAAAAAGAAATATATTGTGACTTTTATAGCTGTCTAAAAAATGTCTGAACACACTGTCCTGCACCTCACTCTAACCTGCTTGTCTGTCTCATCTGTTTATAAAGTACTATGTGCTAGATGGCAATCCCTTTGGGAAGAATTGCTATTTATACCAGGTTTCTTAAATATTCTGCAATTATTTCTCACTAAGCTATCTTTAAAAGATATTTAATATACTATTGTTGCAAACTATACAACTTTTAAATTCTATTTTTAACAGTAGTTCTGGGTTAGTTTGCCTTTGTCCAGGGTGAGGGGAATTGAANATCAAGGGGGCAGAACCAGGGTATTTCGGCTGCTGGGTGGACCTGTGGCTGTGCAGGACACCGCAGCCATAGATAACATTAGAATAAACAACCTCTGCACAGCAGCTTGCGGCCTCTGGCTGAGTTTCTGGGCAAATGCACTGAACCTGGGGTTTTAACAGCCATTCCTCTTAAATGTGCAAAGACCAGGATAAGGGTCGGCACAGTTTCTCTTCAAAAGACTCTGTTTACTGAGGATTTGAGCTTTCCTGGGTGAGGCTTGTTGAGCCTCAATCAACAAAAAGATGATTCGAATATAAGAGTATATTTAACATCTACAGATTGGGAGTAGCCAGAAGATAGAGAGGAAATAAACAGACACTAACAAATATTGCCCCCCTGGTGCAGTCAGAGACACCTGGTCTGGGAACAGATTGCTAAGAGACCCAAAGAATGAGGACCAAATAAGCATCAAAGGTGAAGGGATCAATAACCAACAGGAGATCGAATACTAAGCATTGCATAATAGAGAACCAATGAATGAGAATTTCTTTATGTTTTTTATGTATAAATATGAGAAAATTTTGGTAAAGAACCATATGTGATGGAATGACTTCCACTGCACAACATGGGCATGTGTGGATGGAATGATTTCCATTGCACATGCTGGCCAGAATAAAGTAATGCCTAATTCTCTAACACTTACAAGATGTTGTTGGGAAGTTTCTGTTTCTCCTGCAGTTTCAGTGACACTATTTTATTGCATGTTTTATGATGTGAATGAAACCCCAGATTATTCTGTTTCTCCTCTCCATTCCTTTTCCCCTCAATATCAATTTAGAGGTCATAGAATCATGGAATGGTAGAACAATGTCATGGTTACAAAGAACAAGCTGCAGTTTACCCTGGAGGTCCCTGAATCTGCATGGATTAAAAGAATACAATCTGTGAAAAGTGTTAGGGAAGAGAGAACTTCGTTGAGAAAGCATAAGAGACTAGATATTTAATCTTTACAAGATTAAATTTTGAAAAGAAGTCATTGTGTGACTTGCTCAGATTACATTGAAAAGGCTCTTCTGCTTGCCTGTTTTTGGCATAATGAAGAAATATTGAAAAAAGGGACCAAGAAGCCTCAAATCTTTAAACTTTTGGTATGCAAAAGCCTGTCTCCAAAATGGATGTGACATGGAAATTTAAAATTCTCATAAATGTCCATAAAACTCAGTCATCATACTCACTGGTATACTGGAAAGCCTTAAAAGCATTTGGTACTTCTTTCATAACCAGGCATTTATATATGAAGAGTAATTTAACAGTCTTCACAGCAGTTCTCCCTCCCAAAACAATGACAGGAAGAACACACTAGATGTACTTCTACAATATTCTTTCTTTAGCAGAAATCACTAAGAGCTACACCTGTTTAACACCTTCAAAGAACAGCTTATTAAAGCATACAGTGCTATAATAAAATTAAAATAATGAAAGGATTGGAAAGTGCTCAAAGATGTGAAAAAATAAAGATGCTCCCTAGTTAAAAAAAAATAAAAGAAAAAAACACAGAAAAAACAATATATATAACAATATATTAAAGAATAAAAATCTTTTGGTTTTTAAATGGGAGAATAACATCTAAAGCAGTAGAAAAATAAGACATATTTTTTAGATTGATCAGTCTGAAGAAGAACCTGCTATAATTTCACATGCAAAGCTCACTGAATGCTCTAAAAGAGAGCAAATTTTCCAAGAACAGAGAAAACAATTATTTTCCAATGTTCTTTTCCTCACTACTTGAAACCATCCAGTGAAATTCTAGACAAACAAATTTTTGCATTTTGTTTTTGATATGGAGGCATTTGAAAGTTTTCTCAATTTTTCTTATTTCCTTGAGATATTTCTTCAAAAACCTCAGCGGAACAGTTGCAACTTCAAAACAGCAACAAGCATAAGAAGATCCACAGTCCCTCCTGTATTTAATTGCCTCTAAATTTCCATGGCTTATGAATCACCAAATAACCAGCTCTGCTTAGAGAAACATTTAGTTTGTCACCTTGTCTCACACACAGACATATATGCACACACTCCATACACCATTTCAAAAGCTCTGCTCTAGCTCTCACATTGTTACTAATAAGTAACTGCTATTATGATGCATTAAAAAGCAATAACATGCATTTCAGATGTTATTTCCATTGTAATATTACTGTTTAAAAAACTAATCTTGATAAGATTATTAGGTGCATGTAGATTTAAATTACTGTGCTGCATAAATAGGTGTAATATAAAAGAAGCAGACGACCTATCACCCTTTCTTGGTTTCCTTTTTTTTTTTTTAATATATATTTTGACCTCCTAAATTCCTCTATTCTCAGCTTTTGGGAAGGCAGATGCCCTAAAACATCGTGTCCTACAATATGATAAATTAACATCTCATTTGCTTTGCAATCAACCACTGTAAAAAAAA
>VXAD01013230.1:66707-144750 GCA_013399195.1 Dicrurus megarhynchus | reverse complement strand
AAAAAAAAAAAAAAGCTTTCTGTAAGTATTTAGAAGATTCCTATTTCATTATTATTTACTAGGAGAAAAACGCAGCCTAAAACCAGTTTCATAATTTTACTAGCATATTGAAAGACCTGCTGAGTTTTACATGCACGACAGTCTCATTTCATAATGATTTTCCCAATGTCTACAAATATTTTCTCTTATAGGTTGGAAATCCAAAAATAAACATAATTAATCAGACAGATTTCAGCTTATTCTCTGATGCTTCATTGCAATGTTGTTAAGATACAAACTGTAAAATATACAAACATAAACCCTGGAATGCTTTAGGAAGGGTATTCTAGAGCATTAATATTAAAGCACATTCATACCTCCTCCAAAATAAAATGTATCATATAGTCACTCATAGTGCTGAAAGATTATCTTAAATTCATACTTAGATTTACAAGAATGGAGAGGAGATTGACTGGCTTGCCTTGTATCACTAAAAAAAGTGGGCTGAAAGAATAACCTTTGCATGCAAAGAGGCATAAATAATTAGGATATTTTACATCTTTTCAGGAGATACAAAGAAATGCTCCATTTAGCTTTTTCTGCTCTCTTTTAAGAAATGATGCACTAAAAGAAACAGTTTCACAGTTCAAGTGTTGGCATATATATATATAAATTTTTAATTGTTCCATTATTTTTAACAAACAACTTCAAATCACATTTCCAGTCACACACATAAATCACACAATACAAAAAGTACACAATGGCAGAAACATAACAACTGCAACACAGACTTCATACTGGTGATTCTTAATATTAACCAAGCCTGCAACTGTTCTTCAGTCAAGACTTTGTATTTGCTTAGATCAACACCAGAATGACACCAATTGATGTATCAACATCAATTAAATCAGTCTTTTGATAAGCTAGTTAAATTTAGGACCTCCAAAAATGTTCTGAAACAAATTGGTTTTGTATTAAGTGATCCTATGTTAGACAAATAAATCTTGAGTCCCTGTATTTTTAAAGATACAAAATAAACTTTTCTAATTGTCTTATCAGTAGTATATTATAAAAACAATTAGCTACTAAAATGAATTAAGATGTTAAAATGCAAAAAAATGATGGCATTTGATTTTTTTATTTCAAATTCCCATGTGGAAGATGCTGGCTTGTCCACATGCTACTGCTATAATGCCAAAGAGTTAGTGCTTTACACAATTTATTAAAATAACATTTATTAGTCTTGTTTCCATAACCAGAACCTTGCTTCTAAGCATTCCAGATTACACATATGGAATAAATTCTTTACTGTGAGGGTGGTGGGGCACTGGAACAGGTTGAACTGAGAAATTGTTGACGGCCCATCTGTGGAACTGCTCAAGGCCAGGCTGGATGGGGTCTTGAGCAATGTGGTGTAGTGGAAGGTGTCCCTGTTCATCACAGGGGGCTTGGAACTAGATGATCTTTAATGTCCCTTCCAACCCAAACTGTTCTCTCATTCTTTGATTCTGTACCCAGGGCACTTGAGGAGGCAAAGATGGTACAAGTTGTTAATTCTGATGTCTGCTTCCTTCACTCTGCTCCAGCATGACATCATTTGGATTACAAATAATAAATTCAGAATTCAGATTTTAAAATAAGAATATACATAATATAGTGTTAATACTTCAGTCAAGTATTAAATGGCAAATGTGCACAATTACAAATATCGTTTACAATAAAATTTAATATAATGAAATCTATTCCGTTTCTTATTGGTAGTGGACATAAGCCCTTTTGTTTGTTTGTTTGTTTGTTTGTTTTTAACCGGTAAGGATCACCTCCCTCACACAAATATTTAAAATTCAAAGGTCCTTTTTTACGTGCAGAAGTATGCAATGTTTACCTTCACTGAAATACTTGACTGTATGAATATGCAGAATTATAATCATCTTTTTTGGAAACTTTACTAGCATTTTATCATAATGGCCACTTTAAAGAAAGATTAAATTGCACCCAAAAGAAACATATAGTAACAGAGTTCATGAAAGGGTGCCAAAGAAAGAATTTCTATAAAATTTTCTCTCTTAGGAAGAAAAAAATAAAATTAGAAAAGGCTAAAGAAACACCTTTTAGGCTAAAAAGCAACTTTTTAAAAGTTTCTTAAGCCTTATTAAAACCATCTAGAGACTTCGAAGAACGGAAAGCACTTTGAAATGACAACTTCCTCTTCTCGCTTGTATAATTAGTAGGGGGTCTGAATTTCAAGTGTTACTATTTGTTTTCTTTTGTTTTGTTACATGTCATGTGAAGAAAACTGCAGCAGATTCAGGCTTTAGTGAACATAATTTTATACCAAAGGACTGTTGTCCATTAAATTTTTCTCCAAGAACCAAAGGTCTAAGCCTTAGCTCACTTGCCAGCCTTGAACACACACTTCAGATAGTGAAAAAAACCAGAAGATTAAGTATGGTTTTACCACAGACCAATTGAATTTTGTTTGTGTGGTCAGGTTTTAGTGGGTGAGCTACAGGGGTGGCTTCTTTGAGAAGCTGCTGGAAGCTTCCCCCATGTCTGACAGAGCCAATGGCAGCCGGCTCCAGGAGCCACTGGCCAAGGCTGAGCCAATCAGCACTGATAACACCCCCGTGATAACATCTTTAAGAAGGTAAAAAAAGCTATTGTGCAGATGCAGTTGTGGCCAAAGAAGAGTGGGGTAAGGATTTGTGAGAGAAAGAACTCTGCAGACACCAAGGTCAGTGCAGGAGGGGCAGGAGGTGGTCCAAGCACTGGAGCTGAGATTCCCCTTCAGCTCATGGTGCAGACCATGGGGAGGCAGCTGTGCCCCTGCAGCCCATGGGGATCCGTGGGGATGCTGAGATCCACCTGCAGCCCGTGGAGGAGCCCCACGCTGGAGCAGGTGGATGCCTGAGAGGAGCTGTGGATCTGTGGGAGGCCTGTGCTGGAGCAGGGTCCTGGCAGACCATGGAGAGAGAAGTTCAACAGAAGCAGGTTTCCTGGTAGGACTTTTGTTATATTTTCTCCCCCGCTGCCCATATGAGAAGGCTTTGGTGAGTGACTGTCATCCAAGCAGGGTCAACACACTACACCAGTATTTTACACAATCATTCTTTAGTGGGAAAGTAGAAAATAAAACCTGTCTAAAGAAAAAAAAAGAATAACAGGTCAAATTACCATTATTGGTTTTTTTCTGTCAATTACCATTGACAAAAAAAGTATCAGAAATGTCTTTTGTAACTCAAGATGGAATTGAGATTGTCAGGTGAAGTTGAATGCCAGAGTCAGAAAAACAAGCAGTAGCATTATAAGTTATCGTGGAGCATATTTCGGCAACTTATTTTGGAAACAGCATTGAATACAGTGTTTCAAAGAGGAGAGATCGTCAGATGAATAATTCACTCTAGAATTTTAATAATGTTTGGTCTCTGCTCAACAAGTGGCTAAGCAAAAATAAAGCTTTAGATTAAATAAATTAGTTAGTGCACTTAAAGGTCCTGATAAAACTCATAGATTTTCCACACTATGGAAACTCCACACCCGGCTAAGTTTCCTGTATCATATATGCAGCACAAAGGCTAAAGTCATGAATTCAAATTAATTTCTTCAATGTAAGCAACACATAAATCATGTAGAATCATGTTACCTCTGACATAACATGACACATACCTTATTTTCTCTTTTGAGCTAGATATGGGATTTATATAGGGTTTTTAGTATTTGATATTAAAAGATTGAGGGGTTAATAAAATTATGATGAATGCATTATATCTGACGGTCTAGGAACATTTGAAACATGCCAATGCCAATGCATTTTCTTAAAATAATGTTAAATTCATGTGGCACTAATAAAGGTATCAAGTCTTAAAGGTTCACAAACTCAGAGATGAAGAGGAAATTACCAGGATCAGCAAAGGTAATTTCTTTTTTCAAAGTATTTATAAGTCTACCTATAGATTTTCTTGGTTTCAGACTTCTCCAATTCAAAAGTTCACCCCCTTCTACCTAATGTAAATACATCTGCCATAAAACTGGGAAGCATTTTCTTCCAACATGGGGACAGATAAAAGTATTCACTTCAGCTTTGATTTTATCTTGTCTAAAAAATCTAGACAGTGTCATAGAATTATTTTGCCTGTTACTTTGAGAGAAGTGTGATACCTACATAGTGTTAATCAAATTTATTTTATAATTTTGGACTGACTGTCCTGGTTGTTCTTTATTCTGTTTTGTTCTGCTCCCCAAAACATGTTGTTCAAATTGATCCATTCAAACTGGATACATTTCTCCACCAGAAACTGAGATATATGTTAGGAAAGCCATCAATGATGTCTAGATAGTCTAATGTATAAAATGACGGGAAAATTTAATTAATTAAAAAGGCATTTTATTTTGTTGATGGCTTGATTACATACTTATAATAATTGAACAATCCCATGTAATTTTCCAAAGAAGTAATAAGAAAAAACTGAAAGGTCTGAACTGTTAACCTCCCCTAAAACCCAAAAAAATTGCAAGTTATTATCACAGACCTGGTTAAATGATAGTGCTGGTTAAATGGTATTTTAATTGGCAATGCAAAATTTGAGATATATCTATGAAGTAAGACAACCTCATTAAAGTTACTTATTTGAGTCAATGTTAAGGATACCATTCAGAGTGGCAGCCTTGACAGAGTCATATTTAGGAAGCTTTCTAAAAGAGAATATCTTTGTGGGTTTTTTTTCAGATCTCTTTTAATTTGAATACTTATGAATAAAATTGTTAAATTTTTCAGGAAGGTGTTGATTTTCTTGAATCTTCGACAGAAAGCAGGCAGATTTCCCAGGATAAGGTTTCTTGCCAACAAGCCTATCTCTCTGGCAATCTGAAAATGTCAACTATCTGCCATGGAACTGGATACGACATCACCTACTAGGTCTATCTTTAGCCAGGATACTCCACGGAGAGAGGGTTTCTTTTTAGGATATTCAGGGAATCTAAATCCTGAAGCTGAGTTGGCAGGAAGCTTTGCATTTCTGCTGTTGTGGCAGCATCTGCTTGAAGAAGATTTCTTTGGCCATGGACTCATTCAGCTTTGTGATGGCAGTCGGGAAGCTGAGACTTCAGATCTGCAGTGGGTAGTTTATTTCCAAGTTAAAACCCCTAAATATCAGTTGTTTAAAACTATTATTAAAAAGATTATAACAATATGGGAATTTAATGAAGAAATGTATTTCTGAATTCTCTTTCATAAAATTTCTGGAGTTCTGGACTGTTAAAAGGGACAACACAAATAAAGACAAAACTGATTTAAATCATCATAATGAAATTGTGTTTTGCCTTAGAAAATTTGAACTTACCTCACTCCTTTCCTCACTCCTATCTGCACACATAACTTTGCCCTTTCAACATATTGTGAGCCCATTTCAAAACATCTCCTCTGTGGTAACAAGATCAAAGAGCACATTTCAACAGGTCAAAAAACTTGAATAGAAGAATTGAACAGTCTCATTATCTATCAGCTTGGAAAGAACTCAGGTTTTGATTTTTACTCTTCTCTGGTAATATATTATTCTATGTTTATCTCTTTTCATAGATAAATATAGAAGAAACTGCTTGTTTCTTGAAGAAACTGCTGTGTTTTAAGAATCCGAGTTCTTAAAGATCAGTTATTTTTTCAAAATATGTATTATAATAAAAATACTTAAAAATGTTAGTGGTTGAGCCAGAAAAATATATTAGTTTTCTAAAAAAAATAAATAATAAAAGTCTCACAAAGCTCTCAAACTACTTTCTTTTCTTTCACCTCAAAAAATACTTTAAATTTTATGTAACCCTAAGGGCAAATCATGGCTTACAGGTTATGGGTTGTGGGTAGGATTTTTTCGTCTTGGTTTTTTTATGTGTTTTGTTTTTCTGGTTAGTAAGTTCAATATTGCTTTAAAATTGGTTATTCTTCCTTGTGTTAAAACTTAAGAACTCTCAGCAAATTCACATTCCTATAAGTTTTGCTTTGGCATTCAAAAACGTGTATCTTTATGCAATACCTGACAGGTTGTGCAGGCATTGTACTGTGTTGGCTTTGGCTGGGATAGTGTTAATGTTCTTCACAGTAGCTGGTATGGGGATGGGCTTTGGATTTGTGCTGAAAACAGTGCTGATAACACAGGGATGTTTTCATTATTTCTGAACAGCTCTGACAGAGAGTCGACATTTTCTGCTTCTCATGCCACCCCACCAGTGAGGAGGCTGGGGATGCAAAGAAGTTAGGAGGGGACACAGATAGGACAACTAATCCCAAATGCCCCTAGGGATATTTCATAACATATGATGTGCTCTGTACATAATACTGGGTGAAAAAGAATTAAGGCTGACGTGCTCAAAATGATGGTGTTTTTCTTCCCAGGTAACCGTTAAATGTGATGGAGCCCTGCTCTCCTGGGAATGGCTGAACACCATGGCAAGTGGTGAATGAATTCCTTGTTTTACTTTGCTAATTCCTGGTTTTGCTTTGCTTGCATGTGCAGCTTTTGCTTTACCTTTTAAACTGTTGTTTATCTCAACCCAAAAGTTTCCTCACTTTTATTCTTCTGATTCTGATTCTCTTCCCTCTTCTCACCAGAAGGAAGTGACAGAGTGGTTGTGTGGTACTTACTTGCTGGCTGGGGTTAAACCACAACATGTACTTGCATAAGTCTCAGTGGAACTTAGAGGAACTATCCAATGATTGTGATGACTGTGCTACAAACAAAATATATTTTGGTGTATTTTTGGTGAAAAAGACATGCCACTGAAATAGCTGTGATAAGATACTGAGTATACTAGGAAATGGGGACACCCCTCGCCCCCCACACACACCCACACACAATGTCTCAAAAAGTGGAAGTAAATTAAAAAAGGAGCATACTAGAATGTTAATCTTGAATAATTTGTACAATTTTTTTTGGTATAAATGCATTGCAAATACATGAGAGTTGTGACTTGAAAATAAAAGAGGTTGTGAATCATCTATGGGGTCTATCAGAGTTTATGGGATGGATTTAGGACTAGATATATGTAGTTCTTTATTTTAAGGAAGTCGTTGTCACACTTCAAACATAATTAATCTTGGTGCCCAAGGTTTTTTGCTCTCTATCACAGCTTGGACTGGGAATTTGCTATTTTGACCTACAGTATAAATTGAGTCCTGATGGGACTACAACCTTCAAATAGTGTTTATGTGTCAATTATGCAATCCATCCATTTCCACGCTCCCCATCTTTTCTACATACTCAAGAAAACACAAATAGGTAAATCCTATTTGTGAAGAGATTTTCTTGTCTCAGCCTGTAACAACATTTGCAGTGATTCTAATAGGGAAGGTAAACACATCCACCTGTAAAAGAAACATGGTTTGATATTGCATAGCTTCTGCTAATCCCTTAGTCTACTAGGCTAAAAAATCATGCGTCTTTACAGTTGACTAAAGCAAGGGGAGAAAGGGGAAAAAAAATCTTCACTTAAAAATTGGAAGAAGAAAATATACTTTCACTACATTTCTTTTTCCAAGGAGAGCTGCTTTGTCAGGCTTACTGTTTCCCCACTAGGTTTCTTGATGTTGTGCCTTTGCAGTAGGTCAGTATTTAGAGTTGAATAGCCTGTGCTGAACCATACCTACTTAGTGTGATGGAATTCTTTTGTCACTTTTCTCCTCTTATATTTTTAAACACAAATTATTGCACAAAAAGTCCAGAAATCAGAAACAGAAAATATGGTCGGGAGGTTATGGGTTTGTAATTAAGTAGGGAATGAAAAGTTGAAGTACGGCCTAGGATTTGTATAGTTGAAGTTTATTAAATAGAGGAGAATTGTACCTCCTGTGTTCATACTAAGATTGACACATGTCTTGGCTAGCGGGGTGGAGAAGTGCCACAGATTGTATCAGTAACTGCAGTGACAACACATTGCTTTGCCTCTGTTTTGTAATGTATTGGATTTTTTTTTTTGGTCAAGTCTTAAAAGTGTGAACTGTTTTTATATTTTTCACAAGAGGCATTTTATGTTTTATTTATTAGGAATTAATTGGTTTTTATGTATTTGCCCTGCTCCAAGACACAGTCAATAACTGGTGTTTCTTCCCTGAAGTAAGAGGGCAGAAATGGAAGAGAGGACTTGCTTAAGAATACTGAGGGGAAACAAAAAAAACCCAACCAAACAAACAAAAAAAACCCCCCACAAAAAACAACAACAAAAAAACCCAATCAAACAAAACAAAAAACCCAAAAACCAAAAAAACCACCCCAAAACCAAAAAAAACCCAAAAACCACCACCACCAACAAAAAACTCCAAAACAAATAAAAAAAAACAAAAACAAAAAACCAAACCAAAACAAAAAAATTTTAAAAAAGTGTGATCTGACCAGGTAAAAACTGTTGAGGATATTGAGCTATGTGTTTAAACATTATGAAAGAGTAATGTATTTCAATATATTTTATATGTGTGTTGAATGCATAACAATGCATAACATTTTCAATGAGCATAATCTTTTCAATCAAAGAAACAATTATTACAGGAAAATATGAGTTCTGACAAAAGAAATAATTATTTTGCAATGAAGATAGGTTAACCTTTTAGGTACAGTTACGAAGTACAGGTACTATAAAACAAGAAGGAAAAGCAAAAAATACACTTCAAAGTAAGATTATTACACTAAACATATTTTTAAATTGTTAAACTCCTATCTCTATATGGAAATTTGCTTCTGAAATCCTCTCCTTTATACAAGACAAGAAATTGCAATCTTTCATTACAATTACGCCAACATTGATTTCTCTGAGAATTTAGAAAATTTGTATTACCTGCAAAATTATTTTGCCATAGATTTGCAATTGTTTTGCTCTATTATATGTTCCTACTTAACAGGCCTCTAGAGAAGTACACATTTCAGCAGCAGTAACAAGTCTTTTCCTTTTTTGCTGAAGCTGTCTATTATAAGAAAGTCTACACTTAGATTAACTATTTAAAGAATATATATGAGTTTTAAGTTCCGTTGAGTTTTAATATTTTTTTGCTTACTTAAGTTTCAAAAGACAAATATATTAACCTACTTTGAAGCATTCAGAAATTATCTGCAGAAAGTATCCTGAAAATGTTAAATAATTTCTAATTTTATCTCTTTAGACCACACTCGTTCTATAAAATTAGGAATATAATTCCAACATATTTCTCTGATAAATATTTTTTAAGTCCTGAGTAACATGTCAATATTTTAATGCATTATCTAATCTTTTAAGAACTTTATGGAATGAAGAAATGTATTTTATTGGTAAATCTCAGTATCTCTATTGTTACTGGTACTATTATACTGGTTATGATGGCAACACAAATTTTGGTGATCTTTTGGCCATTCAAAAGTAGATGAATGAGGGCATACTTTTGTGTTTCCGTTTCTCCTAGAGCCTTTTGTTGTTGTTGGTCTTTATAATAAGCATTATTCTTTCATTTTAACATATCTTGGAATAAGAGGAGAATTCAAATAGTATGGTCTCTTATGTTTAGGTTCTTCAAACCTCTATATTATTATTTCTTTACACTTTTAAAGCCTTTATTAATCTTGCTAATTTCTGCCTCTGGAAAGTGTCTTTTTAATTTATTTATTTTGGTCTCTGCAAGATTGCATGCATTCATATCAACTCTCATCAAGGTTTTCGAAACATCTTTTGCATCTATCTCTTTCTGATCCAGCAACAAAAGGACTTGCTATCTGATTTCTATCTTAATTATTATTAGCTGGAATAAAACCAGATAGGGTATGTTCTTATATAAACAGACTCTTCATATTTCCTTTATGAATAACTCATAGGTTGTCTGACATTCCCACTTAATCACTTAAAAATTAGTTTGGCTTAGATTAGGTAGGAAAAAATCACACAGGTAATATAGCTTAGACATGACATTTATTAAAAGTACAGAACAAAATGTATTTCTCTGAAACCTGAGCAAACTTTCAGGTTCTGTTACACAGAATTTTTTACATAGATATATGGCAGCATAATGTCTCTTTCACAAAATGTTTTAAAATTATAAACCTTTACTACCCAAAAAATTATAAACAAATAAATTCATCTCTCAAAACAATATAATCTAAGACCTGAACTTTCCCAACCTAAATCAGTATGAACACTTATAGAACTACATTTAAGCCAGTAATAAGAATAGATTACACAAGATAAGGAAAAATTTTTGAGGTCTTCTAATATTCATCAAAGTGAAAAGATTGACATGTTAAAAAAGTCTATTAAAATCTTTTAGACTGCCTATGTAGTATCACATCTCCCATTGCCTTCAATATCTGACCACTTATAGAAACCAAATCATTCCCAAATGAATAAAAACAATTGTTTTTTACAGAATGTCAGAAAGTATAATAAAACTTAATATTGAAGATGCATGAAGAAAAGTAAGTGCTGACGAAGGATCTATAAAAGTTAATGTTCTCTGTTACTTGCAAAATATTCCTGGGATTACTGATGTCACATTGGAGTAACAGAAGCACCAAAAGTGCTTAAAAAGAAAATAATTGTAGTAATGGCTTTTATTTCTGAATTTAATATTATTCAAATGTAGCAGTATTTAGCAATTACAACCCTCCCTCAAAAAAAACTCAGGAACAAAAGCAGGGGAAGAATGTGAGTCCTCTTCCTGGGGAGGAATAAGCAGAAGACAATATGTGATGAAAGGATGAGTAAGGGGGAAGGTGTTTTTAAAATTTAGTTTTTGTTTCTCATTACCCAACTCTGATCTTAATTGGTAATAAATTAAATGTTGGTCAAGTCTATTTTGCCTGTGATGGTATTTGGTGAGTGATCTCACCCTGTTGTTATCTCAACCTATGAGGGTTTCATTGTAAATTCTCTCACCTTTCCAGTTGAGAAGGCGGAGGGATAGAGTGGCTTTGGTGGGCACCCAGTATACAGCCGGGGTCAACCCACCACAGTTTTGTAAGACACATGATCATCTTGTTAACTTCTGTTTTTCATCTTTGAAAATACATATAAAGACACTAAATATAGTATATGTAAGATTAGAGTAGCAATTGACCATGAAAGTCTGGTGAAAATTGTGGTTGGTGGGAATTTGTGAAAAACTGAAATGTGTGGCAATACACAAAAATCAGAAAAATATGTCCAGACATACAGAGTGTGAAAAGAACAGGCACTGATTTAAATGTTCAGAAAGAGTGTTCTGGCTGACTCAAATTTTTGCATATCCCCCTTGAAGCATTGTCAAAGGAGACAGTCTTCAGATGGTTTGGCAGTTTTACCTGAATGCAAGAAGTCTGTTAAGAAATCTCAGAGTGAGCTAACACAGTGACTATTCTCTAAACACAGAAGACACAGGTTTTTGACTCTCTGGGATTGACACACCATGACATGACACAGTCATGTTCTGTATCAATTAGAATCAATTTATCTTTTCACAGTTAAGAGTCGTTGAACTAAAAATACAGTTTAGGTGTTAGCCCTTGGTTAAAATTTATAAGCTTCCAAAAAACCCTCAGAAACCAAACCCAACATTTGAGGCTAGCAAATACAGTAAAAACAGAAAAATAACATCATTAAACTATCTCTGTATTTCACTAGTTTGCAAAGACTTTTCTTCTGATGTTATTATTCAAGTCTCTAAAATCTTATCGTCCAGGAGGTTAGACAGAGAGAGAAACAGACATAAGCATATGACTGTCGGGCTTATAGATTTAAAACACAATTTATTCAAAGACTCAGTACTGAACAGTTCTTATTTTAAACAGACTTTTATTGTCCAGCTCAGTGTATCAGAGTGTGTCTTTGGACTGTGTTGAACCTTGATGTGAGAAGAGTAAAAAAAAAAAGAACACCTGATCATTTACAATAATCAAAACATATTTTCTCAAGAATGAAATTATTCAGATTCTGAGAAAAAGATTGTCTGTCAAAAAAATGGGCTTTGGAAGCCCAGAGATACTGTTTAATGGAGCAGTATTTTTCCCACTGACTGCTCATTGCCCCCTGGCATGGACTAATCAGATGTAGAGACAGGATGCTTGAATTTTATCATGATTCTGAGCCTTTTAAATTCACAATTAGTCATTGAACTGACACCAAGTATATCAATGCAGACAATTTATTTTAATATAAAACTGTCTGGAGACTTTCTTTCTAAAAGAACTATGACTTGTAGCACAGTTAAATGTTGAAGTGGAAAGTGGGTATATCTAAGAAAAGGAAGGATCTGGTATTTACTTTCAGTGATCTGTAAAGAATAAGATACAGTTTTTATACTCTGTGTATGTGCACAGTGAACTAACATCAACATAAAATTCCAAGAAAAGAGACTTTGGAACATCTCCCTTTTTTTTTTTTTTTTGTTTCTTGTTCGTTTGCTTGTCATTATGGTTTTTGATTTTGTTTGTATACAAAAGAAAGACCAGAAAATATAACCTGACAGAAGCTCTAAAGGAGGACAAAAAAATCTGTTATTGATTAGACCAATGGTAAAGGGTTCAGGAGTCTCTATTCTGTTCTTGGCTTTATCACTCATTTTGTTGGGGTCTTAGGAGTGCTTTGTTTTAACTTAGTGCATCTCTGAGCCTACGTCTGTAAACTCTGCAGTAAGTAGAGAAGATTGTATAGGGTTATGAAACCTAGGCTAAGTGTTAATGGAGTCAGTCTGGTTCCAAATAAAGTAAAGTAGGTCCAGGGGATATAATGAACATTGATTCTGCTGTGCTAGTCCTGTATTTTGATAGTGAACCAGTATGAAGTGGAACATTGAGTTCTACAAATATTCTAAAAAATTTGGTTTTGTTTGGTTGTTATACCATTGGCTTTTTACACTTTTTCAATTTTTTCCCCCCACCATTATATGTGAAAGAGGTCTCTACAGTTTTCAAATACAAAACTTTATACAAATTCTGATAGATTTTTAAAAAATTGCCTCATGATTTGCAGAAAAGGCACTTAATGTAAAAAGAAAAGTTGCTTTCCCCAAGAAATCTACATTTGTTAGAATAAAAATTGTGTTGTGCTAAATAAGAATTACACCTTTTGTGTTTTGGTTATATAAAGAGTATAGATTTTATTTAAATCTGTATAATTTAGATTTAAATCCATTTATGTTCCACTTCTCTTATTAAAGATTTTTTTCACTTATATTTATGATTTACAGTATAATGTTTATACAGTAGCTTATAAATATTTGTTATTGATGTGATTTTGTTACTTGGGAAACCTAAATCTTCAATCTGCTAAGGCCAAATAAATAAAATAAATAAGGTCATTGATGTTTGTTTTACTTGAATAAACAAATTCATTCAAAATTAATCCATGACTTTCTATAATTAAAAACCCCCCACACAACACTGTAAATTCCAAATTGCAGATGTTTATCTACAGACTTAATCTTAGTCTTTGTATTAATTAATTTCCAAAGTCAACAATACTGTCTAAAAATATAAATTCTCATTTTCTGAGTTTCATGGAATAAGGTGGAGCATTCATGCTTGTAACTTCTTTTCCTTTTCCATAAATGATCCCAGCTGACCAAACCTTATATATAGCATGCATTTGCATTTAGGAAGATCCGTGTGTTAAAAAGAGCATCACTAAACGATCCCAAGTATACAGCTTCGCTGTTGCTTAAAATAGTGGGTATTTTCTTGCCTGCATTTGTGCAACACAACACCTATCACTAAGTTCTAGCCACTTAAATTGTTAGGAAAATATTCTCCAGTGATTTTTGTGTACATTCCTACAATTTTCAAAGGTACTCTTCATTAGCTTGCCTCAGGATCTCAAGTGTTTTCTACCTTTCTATAGAGGGGTGACATCTACTAAACCTCTTCTCCCAGGTCTTGCTCCTTTGCTATGATTATCCAGTCAGTCACAATGATCATTCCAATAAGTGTGAGCACCTGTATCTTGATCATAAAATAATAAAAACAAATTCCAGTAAATCAAGACTCTGCAAAAACTTTTTTGGAACAAATATAAACAAGAAAAGATGCATTTTAATTTACTAACAGATGTATATTTCTGTCTTAGGAAATTATAACTCATTTTTCACATGAACAGTATTCTAAAATCTGAAAAAAAATTATCAAAATTTATGTTTTAAGTTGATAATTGGTTGAAAAGTTTCAGTTTTCTCACTCTGTAAGACAAGAGGGATCATCCTATAAGCCTGAAATATTTTTTTCCCACAGTTACTAACGTGTTAGGTAGAACTGTTATACATTTTTTTAATACTGTTAATCCCATTAAATATGGAAATTTCTTATCTGTGTTTTCCTTTTTAGTTGTTGTTTCACTGGATATATGCCATATTAACAGTCTGATGCGACTGTATTGAACACCATCTTCAGTTCTTGTAGGAGGCAATCTTTATCTTTCCATTTAACTGAGAATGCAATCTTTGGCAAGGCCATAAGGCTGCAAAAACATTTATTAAATTAATACATCGGTCTTTGAATACTGCATGATGCCGCAGCATCTGTCACAGATTCCTTCATGCACCAGTAGGTGAAGAATGGAGGGAGTTTTGGCTGCAGTCTCTAATATGACATCCACCAGAGAGTAGATATAATAGAGGAAGAAGAAAGCTGGCAAAGGGCTTAGGGTGATAACTTGCACACAGAGGAAATGAGGCTCTACTTGCTGACTCTTGTTATACAGTTCTGCACTACTCCCTTCCCCATTTGGGGCTGTTTCTTGATGGGAAATGCTATATTAAATATTGATACTATACTTCAAAATACCAACGACTTGTTTTTAACTAGCAATAAATTCAAAGCAGATGTGAAATTATTTCTGCCTGTTTATGGCTTGAAGAAGACTGGCAATCTGTAATTCAGCTTGACTAACAGATCAGAAGACGTTTCACTTTCCTGTTCCCGCATTACTATTCTGCAAAATAGTCTCAATCCTACCTGATTAATGAGAAAAGAAGACAAGTGTAAAGTGTTGTTTTACAAAAATGTAATAAAGCACCTTCATTAAGCTTTATTTGAAACACAGAAAAATTACTAAAAATTATCAAAGGGTTCTTTATATTTTTCAGCTGTTGAACTGTTAAACATGTAAAAGAAAGAAAAACATCTACTTTATGCTGTTGGCTGATTATGTTAACAGAAAAAAAAATACTTCTTTTTATATTAATTTTGTTACAGAATGTTTTATATTTGGAGGTATCCGAACTGGCAGCAAATCTGGAAAGCAAATATCTTTTTCTAGTCTTCTAAAGAAATTATTATTAAGCCAATATTGCAAAACAAGATGCAATCTATGTGCCTTCTTCATACTAATACTCTAGATTTCCTCTGCAGTCACAAAGATAAATAGAATCCTATAAAATTGATCATCTGACTTGTTTTAGATGTCTGTTGCAGTTAAATAAAACCTGATACATATTTATTTATCACCACCAACTGAAAAGGAAGCCTAAAACACTTTTTCCATTTTTTACTTCTAAATTTTAGCTCTATAAAAGCTATAAAAGGATGAACCTCACTATATTTAAAGCATCTATTATCTTCTTAAGGAAAAAGAAACAACAGTTTATAAGAACTATAAGATGAACACTGAATTAGAATTATTTTTATTAGAATGTTAGAAATATTTTTATATATACACAAATATTAACAAGTTGTGTCAAATGTGATATTAACAGAAATTACACAGTTTCATTGTTCTCAAGCACAGTTCTTCAGGTTTTCTCATCTTCAAAAACTGTATTTGTATACAAACAAACCCAGTAGTTCATGTGAGACTTCAATATCAACTTCCATCTCACTTACTTTAATTAACTAATCACATTCTGGAATGCACATTCCTTGCACGCAATAAAAACAATTTCAAGTATCAAAATACAGCTCCTATATTTAGCATTCAGTCAACACTTAATCAAAAAACAATAAATATCATCTTGACAATATAATAATGTTTTAGAATAACATGCATAAGCAGATGAGACAGTAAGATCTATGAGTGGAATAATTGTTTTACCTTTCCTTTCTCATACAACTGGAATGAGATGACACTATATGGTAAAATCTTCTGCCCTTCAGATTTGTTTCTTCCTGATATTTTTTCAGCTACTCTTAAGTCTGAAAAATTTAAACCTTTTGGAGGGATATTTCTATTTAATCTCAATGACAAATTGTTATGAGTTTATTTTAAAAAAATTGAATAGCTAAGGTTTCCAGCCAGAAAGTGCTTACATGTGAACCCATAAATGTCAAGGGACTGTGTTCCTTCTGCTCATCAGGAAAAATGTGCAAGAGACGGATTAAACAACTTGATTATGAGACCTGATAAAAGAAGAAAATACTAAGGTAAGTGTGCTGGTTATGCTGGGATAACTTTCTTCACATAGCTGGTATAGGGATGTGCTTTGGATTTGTGCTGAAAACAGTGCTGATAACACAAGGATGTTTTAACTCTTGCTGAGCAGCTCCGACACAGTCAAGGTCTTTGCTTCTCACCCACCCCACCGGCAGGCAGGTTTGGGTTGCACAAGAAGTTTGTTGGGACACAGCCAGGAGACCTGATTGCCATTGACCTAAGGGATATTCCATACCATATGACCTCATTCTCAGCATATAAATCTGGGGGAAAAAGAAGGGAAGAGACATTCAGAGTGAGGGCATTTGTCTTCCCAATTCAACATGGTGTGTGACAGCCCTCTGCTTTCCTGGGGATGGCTGAACACCTCTCTGCCCATAGGAACTGATGAATTAATTCCTTGTTTTGCCTTGCCTGTACATGTGGCTTTTGCTTTACCTTTTAAACTCTCTTTATCTCAATCCACTAGTTTTCTGACTTTTCTGCTTCTCTCTCCACTCCCACTGTGGGGGGAGTAAGCAAGAGGCTATGTGGGGCTCAGTTGCTGGTTGGAGTTAAACCCCAGCAGTAACTGATATGAATTAATGGGAAAGACATGATAGCTATGTTATGTGTACATTAATTGTTAAGTGTGTATTAGTTTATTTTTATATTAAGTATACTGAAAATGAAAATTTACACATATGAACCTTTCATGAGCAAAGCAGCCTTGACTTGATGAACTTCATGCAGTTTAATTCACTCTCAATTAACATGTACTTTTAATTACTGATTCAGGTATTAACAAGGGAAGTTAATTAAACCAAAACCTACTTTTCTACTTGCTCTCCAGGCTCTGCTTCAGTCCAGCACTTCTCTCCCACTTCCTCAATTTAACTCCCTTTCTTTTCATCACACATGACACTCAGTCCCTTCCAAGCCCATCACCAGGCCAATGATGCAGTGGTTAGTGCACAGCAGTTTCTTTCTGTTCCTTGCTTCTTACTGTTCTCCTGCCCCAGCATGTGTCCTTCACAGGCCACAGTCCTTTTGGGGGTGTCTTTGATCTCACATGGGTCCTCTGTGGGCTGCAGCTTCTCAGAGCATCCCTCTTTCATTCAAGAGTTCTTCTGTCAGGCCATTTTCAGCAATGTACCCAACAATATCCTCTTCCACATTCTTCCAAACCTGTCTCTTAACTTACTTAATCCCATGTCCTGTTTTGAGGTTCCTCCCCAACCTCCTCTCACCTTTCTTCTTTTCTGTTGTCTCCTACCCCTAGCAGCTGCCACCCTTCCTCAAGCACATGTGATCAGAGGCACAGTGTCCTCCTCTGGCTGATTGAAGGTTTGAGGCATGATGGGCTGTCTCTATCATATTTAGAGTAATCTAGAACCTGCTCTGACTGACACACCCTGCAGCCCTTGTTACTAAGACTTGCCTTTTATGGCTAATAAAGAGCCACATGGTTTTTTTATGTTACACTCGCTTTGTTTCCATAGAGACACGGATGAATGCACAATTTGTCCACAGGTTATTCAATAACTGAGCACAAATCCAATTTGTCATTTCATTACTATGTTATTCATATCTTGTCTACATTAATATGCAGCTATAAGGCTCTGACAACTTCTTCTCTTACATTCATTGTCATATTATAGGTCTATGTAGGGATCATCAAATCAGTATTTGAGTGTCTTTAAGAATATGAAATGGAACCAAGATTCAAACTTATGAGTCACTCCGAAGTGTGAATCAAGTATTCCTCTTCTGAAAGACATTCGTCATGAGAATTGAGGAAAAAGAACAAGGCTTCCAGCCGTCTGAAGCCTTGTTCTGAGCCATGTCTATTACTGCCTGGTAAATGATAAATTTAGATCTTCTTGATCTATAAATTGCATATAGGTCTTGATATTTCAGTCAGGGATGTATCTGTCCTCCTTGACTTTCTTGAAAATCTTTGAAATACCTTTGTGCTTAAGTTTTCCACAATCTATTAAATATTTTGGGAAAAAACCCGCATCACTAATAACAAAAAACCTGCCATCCTTATGTTTTCTTTTGGTGTATTATATGGGAATTTATACAGGAATGTGCTAGTCCTAGTGAGAGAAAAGCACATAATTAGACAAACATGAACAATAGACAGTCCATTTCATTGAAGAAATCCTAGTTTCTTGAAGCACCCTTCATTCTGTTTCAGGAATATAGATGTCAGTAATAATTTCTACTGCGAACAGTGCTTGATACCAATGAAGAACTAATAGGAGGGGGAAAAAAGGTTCCTTTAAATCTAGTCTAGCTTTAGTAGGGAGAATGTTCACAGCTGAGCCTAAAACCTGATTATCTGCAGTCCTGGTGGGCAAGCAATAGTACAAGGCTTGACTTGATAAAAGAGAGAGATAAGGTAAAAATATAGCTTTTGGTAAACAGCTGAAAGTATTTTTCAGCTGAAAGTATCATGAGAAAATAAAAAGTTGGCATTTTATGATGCTCTCAGTTTTTTGAGTTTTGTGGTTTTTTTCACTGATTGAGGGCCAGAAGATTTTTTTTTCAATTTACTGCAAGAAAATGGAGAATAATCTTCACATGGATTATCACAACTTAGTAGGGTTGAATCTGGTGAAAACTTTTTATCTTACACTTGCAGTGTGTTTCCAGAACATTGACCTGCACAGGTCCTTATTTAGCTGATAAAAAAATCATGATAGAAAATCAGAAATAAGCAAGTAAATTAATGTACTGTTTTCTGCCTGGTATTGTCTAAAGGGCAGGGGGAAAAAATCTTACAAAAACCGTTACAGAAATGCAGACATTCTAAGATAAACAAAATGCAGTAGTTCACATGCATATCCCATTGACTGTTAGGGCTGGTTTAAGCATATGCCTGTGTGGCCAAGAAAGAGAAAATTGGAAGTGTCTTACTGTAGATTTTCAAACGGCCTACTCAAGTTCTGAAGTACTATAAGACACAACTGAAGTGAAGTCCCTCACTTCCTTCAGTGAGATTTTCTTATAAACCACAGAAATGATGACATGGAAATGAGAGGGTCCACTGTATTTTGTTCTTTTCCTTTAACAAGGGAACTCTTATGACTTTAAAACAATTCATATCCTTTCTGACCTGGTTATACAATTATGCTTTCAGTAGGACTTTTTGCATCAGTCTCTGTACCAATTTAGCTTTACAAATTCATTTAATATCAACTTGATTCAGGCCTATATGGTTTTAGAAGCATTATGTATCAACATCATGTAACAACATATCTTAGAAAAATGAGTTGTAGCCAAGAAGCCTGAAGGTGAACAGCAGACTTCTCTGTATATAGTCAGGGTCATGAAAATAGCTGACCTGAAACTGTAACTGTTGTGTCAATCTGTTTTCCATCTGCATCATGATTTTTTTTTCACGGTGAAAAAAAAATATTTATTATTGAAATTTACCTGTGTTGCAAGCATAGAGAAGAGAGAATTAAATTTAATAGAACTGAAAAAAGATTACTATGATTCTGAGAAATGCAGAAGGAATAGTCTCCACCACATTCTTGAAACCAAGTTGTTTTGCCACAGACAGCTGTTTGGAATTCAAAAGCACAAATCTCAGGAGTTACATGGTTTTAGTTGCCGGTTTGCTGCAAAATTCGTCTGTGATGTTAGCTAAACCACCTGTCATCTGGTGACATATGACTTGCCATCTATCCCTTTCTTTATCTGTCATATGTTGATAATAATGCTGATTTATTTAACAGGAATGCAGTGATGATTAATTAGATACCTCAGAAAACAAGTACTTATGAAATGTGAACTATCATCTGCATACAACACAGAATTTTTTTTCTTTAATACAGACTGTTAATTACCTGCAAAGCTGTGCTTGGCAAACGTTTGACCTGAAATTTTGTAGAAAAGGTTATGTGAGTTTTTCACAATTCTTTTTTTCTTTTCTCTTACCCAGAAATACTGTAAAGCAAGACAGTTTGTAATGCTAACCTTGCACTTTTACATAACTTTAGATTAACTTTCAATTAGATTAGATATTGACCTGGTGGCTACGTTGTACCTTAATAATCTTTACATGTGATCCATTAAACATTTATAAATTTTATAAATGTAGGTGATTCAACAGAGATTGATTCACAGAATTCTGTGAGTGTAGTAATAAAAGTTCAAATGTTTATAGTATGGTTAATTATGAAATTATGCTGGGTGTTTGGACAAGCATATTGCTGTATGCAAAGGAAAATTGGTATACTGTGAAGTACTGTTAAGTGTCTGAATATTTTTCTATCTGGCTGGCTTAGTATCTGGAATACCTTAAATATATCCTAATTTATTTAATTTTTTTATATAGTAGAACTTCACCTAGCAAAGATAATTGAAGCAGGAGACAGCTTCTCAATAGCACAGCTAAAAGCATATAATTAAACTGGAATACATTTGGTGCCCTGTGCAGGTAGAGTTCTCAAGTTCCCCAGCTTTAGTAATAGGATGTCTAAATGAAGAAACAGAATTTTTAGCAAGTGATTATTCATTTGTTGAATATCTCTAATCAGGCTAGGACCTATTTTTTGCAGAAGTTAGAGCACTCAACCTTTGGCAGTAACATACTCCTTGTTTAATTAAAGTATTTAGTAATTTCTTCCTATTTTCATTTGTGAGTTACCCAAATATTACTCAGTCATATCTCATGTCTCCCTAAATAGCAAGAGATTCTAAATGTACTAAACTTTCTGCAAATTAAGGTCCAAGGTGTTCTATTAATAAGAATTTTTTGAAAAAAACTCTTTCTTATATAAAACCAAGTTTTAGAAATGCCTAATCTATTTTTAATAAGTCCATAACTTTGATAAAGCTTGGATTATACATCAGAAGAAAGTTTCTCTAGGGGACCTTTGAGTTGACCTAGGTTGATGTACTAGTCTGAAAACAAACCAGTGGGAGATCACAAGTCAAAATTACAATTTAATAGGAAAATTAAATAAATACAATAGTACAAGAACACTGGCAGAGTCAGGATACAACCTGACACTGTGTTAGTCGGGGTGGTGGTAGCAGTCCAGGTGAAGTGGTCTTGTAGAAGCAATGATCCTGCAGAAGGGTCTGGTCTTCACCTGACAGTTCAGTGGTAGCTTTTGTCTCCTGGGAATCCAATAAATAAGGGCTGTTTGTACTGTTCCAAACCCCAGATTATATCCAAGTGGGAATGCTTGGCTCCTCCCCCTGGGCGGAGCATCTCACAATGGGATGATGTAATTCAATGAGTCATGAGGTGGGTCCTTGATTGCCCATTAAACAGAGATAGCCCCCAGAGGGAGTTATCAGGGATGAGCCATGGTAGGAGATAACAAACATTGCTCCACCTGCTTTAACAGCTTGTGAAGATGATAATAGAATACAAGCTTTTGGTTACATCTTACACTGTAATCTAGGACAGTTGAATATAGGAAATAAACCAGTATGTATATATATTTAATCAATTAATTATTATATCTCTAACATAGTTTTCTATCTTTTTTACAATACTTTTTTCCTATTTTTGCTGTTGGCATCCCCATCCTAAGTGGCTTGATTACATTAATTAGCTGCTATCTGAAAAGAAAGACACAGAAAATTCTGTAACATATCATTTTTCATTATTCTTCAGTAAAATGAAAAATATAACTCCTTGTTTACTTATGAATGGAGATAAATTTAGACCCCTTCAGACTGACAGATGACATTTGCAGAAAGTTATGAGTGACTGAAGAGTTAGTCTATGTTGGCTCCAGTTGCCTAAGGTCAGCAAATAATAAGCAGTGTTTATACAGTATGCATCCAGTTAAAGTTTCCTTATTGTGCTCTGACTTTACTCTGGCATAAGACATATTGACATAACTGGTGTACTTCAGAATAAATGCAGGTTTATGCACTTTGTATTTGGACAATGCTATGTTCACCTGCTTCCTATATACACTGAACAGCAGTTCACTCATTCTTCAATTTCCTAAGTCACTGGCTACTCTTCATTATCCCAGTGACTAGCAAGTATTCAACAAACTGTACCAGAGACACTATCCAGAGTCACCCCTTATTTCTGTCATCACTTACTGTGTGGTAAAAATGGAAGAATCTGGTTCTCCTGAACAAGTTCTTGGAATATACCTCTAGAAGTGTTACTCTTCATTCTTAGTCAAATCAGATTCAACGCCTTATCCACACTGACAAGAGAAAAAAGATGAATTATTATGATTATATAATGATTATATGGCTAATTATAGTGATGGAAGATCTAACCAATAGCTCAAATCCTAACACAGCATTGAGTTCAGACATATAGGGAAACAATCCACATCAGGTGTTAAATGCCATCACATCTCTCTCTAAGCACTTATTTGCACATCTCAAGAAAAAAAAGAATTCAATCCCCTTTTAGAAAATCCATTTAAATATGTAAGTAGTAAGTAATTATATCTCTAAAACTAATAATATATTTTTTTATTTCTTGAGAGCTTTTTGTATACGTCAAAGGAGGTGGTTCTGCCCCTCTACTCCACTCTTGTAAGATGCCACATGGAGTACTGTGTTCAGCTCAGGACAGGAAGGACGTGGACGTGCTGGAATGGGTCTAGAGAAAGGCCACAAAAATTATAAGAAGAATGGAAGACTTCTCCTGTGAGGAAAGGCTGAGACAGTCAGGGGTTGTTCAGCCCAGAGTAAGAAGGCTCTGGGAAGATATTATTGCAGCCTTTCAGTACTTAAGGGGGCCTATAAGAAAGATGGGGATAGATTTTCTAGCAGTAGATGATGTGATAAGACAAAAGGTAATGATTTTAAACTGTAGGAGGTTTGATTAAGATTTTGTATAAGGAAGAAGTTTTTCATAATGGGGGTGGTGAAACACTAGAAGAGGTCTCCCAGAGAGATGGTAGATGTGTCATCCCTGCAAATTCAAGGTCAGATTGGATGGAGCTCTAAGCAACCTGATCTAGTTGAAAATGTCCCTGCCCATGTCAGGGAATTAGACTAAGTGACCTTTCAAGGTCCCTTCCAACCCAAACTATTCTAATGATTCTCTGATTCTATAGATTTACAGTAGACCTAAGTTACAGAGGTCTCAAACAGGACATTAAAATTCTCCTCAGTTTATCACTTGGAATGAACCTCAGAATATTATTCTTATATTGCTTTATATTCCATTCTAAATCAAAATGCACAAAGATCTTAGCAGCATTAGTATTCTCAAAATATGTGGTTGTAGCTACACACAAGGATATAAAGGTACTTAGAGAAGCAAGTATTGAAAACGTTGTCCCTCTGTGATGGATGTGCTCAAGTCGTTAATCAACCTAGTGGTAGTTCTGTACCATCTCTGAAAGAGGTTGAGCCTAAGCTGTTATTGGGCGAAGCACATTATCTAGTTCCAATCTGTTCTCTAAAAACCCATGAAGAAACAGTGACACAGTGAGTTTGGAGCACCAGCCATGTGATTGACATGTGAATGGTTTTCCATTCATAAGGCCCATTTATCAAGGAACAAAACTAAGGAGTCTCATGCATACCTTTCTCATTGCATGTAATTTAACTACAAGCTAACCACTTTATTCCATAAATATGACAGCCTACGCAAGCTTTCTTTGAGCTCTCCCTCCTGAGAACCTGGCTGCATCTGAGCTGGGAGGTGTCTCTGAGCTGGCTGCTGACTCCTGAGCTGGGACATCTCTCAAGTTTGCTCATTGAGGCAAACACCTCTTATATGGATCTTTGGTCAGTGACTGACATCACATAGAACCTTATACTACAGTGTGCTAAGATTCTGTATTGATAACTCTGATTTTGTCCTGGTGACTTTGATTCTCACTTGGTAGTTTTGAATCATTTTTACATTATTTGTGAAGTAAGTAATACAGTGAACATTGTAATCAAACTCTGTTAAGTCACACTTTTATAACATCGTATTTCAATAGAAGTAGTTTTGCTGATACTTTTGTTGATGTTTCTTTGGGTCACCTAAATCACTCATTTGCAAAACTCTACATGACTGTAGAGTTTTCTGTCTTTTAGCCTTCCTAATGAAGCATATTCTCTCTCACCATTACAAGCGACAATGATATATGTTGATTGTTTAACAACACCTTGCTGTCACAAACTAAATTCAACAGTAGGACAACAGACAACTATTTGGATCTGTTTGTTTTGATTTGTTTTGGTTGTTCTCCCAATTTACATTAATTTAAATTTTTAGAGGTGGGTGACAAATATATAAACACTTCTGGCACCTTTTCTCAATGTATGAGCTGAGGCAGTGGTCAGTGGAGAGATCCTAGGCTATTTAATTCTTTGACAGAAATTCTGGTAAAGCCCAGACCTCTCTTGCAAGCTTGGTGCTAATACTGTATTTCTCTCTTACACTGAACTCTGCCAAAACCCAGCATCTGTTCCCATATAGGGTGTTGACAGCTGAAGCATTTTTCCATTGTGTTGTAATTCTGCCGAGACCTGGCATCTTCTCACAAATAGAGGTGTTGACAGTTGGAGCTCTAGCACTTTCCCTTTGTGCATCAACTCTGTGGAAATCTGGCATCTGCTCACACACACAAGTTTTGACAGCACAAACTACAGTCTAACACTAAGTTACTCCAATGTAGGGGAACATGTGTAGTCATAGTTTTGGGGGGAGACTACTTTCATATGACATCAAATACAAGAGATCAGAATAAAGTAGGAATAGGGCTTGGAGTATTTTTTCGCCAGCAGAAGTCTTCACAGGATCAACATACTATGATCTATATGGAGAATTTTTCCTTCAACACAGGTACCAGGAGAAAGTGAACCAGCACCCCAAAGACTCAGCTTTACACCTTTTCTCCATGACTTAGGCGGTTCCTCTGTGAGTCCTTAATACTTGAGTAAGATATTTTCTGTTTCTTGCTATGCTGAACAGCAGAACTACTGTGATCTTGTTACTTTCTCTTGGAACTTGTCTTGAATCTGCAGCCATTTTTAAGGTCTTAGTAACCTTTCCTGTACATTCTAATGGCATCTGCATGGGAAACAGACTAAATTGTAGTTCAATACCTTTAACATATATTTTTTCTGAACTATGAAGTGAAAGCAAAGTCCCTATACTCTATTTTAGGAAAAACAGAGGGTGACTAAGTAAATCACTTCTCCCAGATGTGTTTTACTCAATTTTTGTATTTTTATTGTTTTTAAAACTCGTTCTACAGAGATTTTTTTCTGTAATAAATTTATTATTTATTATAGAAAACAGTCCAAAAGGATTTAGATATCTTAGTTTTAAGGTACTAAATATAAACCAAAAATACTAAGAGAAACTACAATTTTTCTTTAGATTACTTCCTGTGAAACAAATTGGCAGAGTGAATGAGAAAATCAAACAGTTCTTAAGAAAGCAAACAAAACTTTTTTGTGTGACATCATTACTTCAACAGTACATAAGTACCATATTGAGAATATGATGGTTTTTAACTCTTTTTGTCCTAATTTCAGATTTATAAAAGGCTTTAATTATATTGTGGACACAAAAATAAAATTAATGAAAAATAAATACATCAAAATAGAAAAAAGGTAGCAAACAGACTCTGTCTGAAAAATAAAGCTTTGACATATACAAAATTAAACTTAGATATGTTTATATTAACAGATTTTGACTTGAACCTAGGACTACTCCATTAGTATTTCTCTACTTGAGATTCAGTATTAATTTGTACATGAAAACAGAAAACCCCAGATAAATAAGTAGGGATTAGGGGTATTAAATATGTCAGCTTTGAAAGGTTTATAATAGGTAGTTTTTAAACGGTAATATGAATTGATTATCTGCTGGACTAGTTTCACAGTCTTTATGATGTCACATGTGAAAAATAAATGCCAGAGTTATACATTGGAATCTTACTGCCATAAGTTATTTTCTACTCTTTTGATATATTTAGCTATAGAACTATATCTGTAGCTCTGCTTATATGTATACACATACATGTATATTTATATCCTCTGCAGATGATATACATACACATGTGCATGTGTAATTCTAAAGAGTTTCCATTTTCAGAACTTAGTAAGTTTTGCATATGAATTTGTAAACACAATACCATGTTGTCTTGGGGTGACTTTATGATGTGTATCCCCTATCACTGCTCTATGCCCAGACATGATTCCTGTGCCTCTCCGTGTCTTTAAAACTGTGTGTGAGAGAAGAAAAAAAAAGCCAGACGAACTTCCCAAAGCAGTTTGTGCTCCAAAGTCACACTTCTATCTCTCTCTGCATGCTTCTACAGTGGCAAGAGCGGAGGAAGCACCCTTCCTTTTTTTTTCTGAGTTTTTCAGCTTTTTCTCTTCAGGAAAGAGACAGAGTTAAAATTCTTTGCTGTTTAGCTGGCTTGCTAGCTGAGGCAAGAACTTTCCTTGGACTGTTCTGCTCCAGTCCAGATCACCAGCACTGGGAGGCCCATGCCATGGCCTGGGGGGGCCACACCCCAGCTCTGGAGAGAGGACAGCCACACCTACAGAGGGACTTTGAATTTTATCAGGTTCTCTCCAGAGCGAGAGGTTTTATTATTTAGCATTATTATTCCTTTCCCATGTGTTTGTTAATTAATTTTTTTTTTCTCTTTCACTTTCCTCCAAGGAATATTTTTTTCCCAAACCTCGTGGGGGAGGGGTGGCCGTAACCTGCCTTCTATCAGAGGACATTCAAATTTGGACGTTCCTCTGAATTTTTCTCAAACCAGCACACATGTAAGACTGCTTCCACCATGTTTTTTCATCAGCACATGTTGCCCTGGAAAATGTTAACACAGGTCAAGATGGAACCATTTAGTTTCAACCAGAAAATCTATGCCTCTTTCATCGCTGTAATTTCAATCCATGACTTACTTACAGCTGTTTGTTAACTGTTACACACAGAGAGATGATTCAAGTGGTGTCTAGCCAGCCACCTAAGAGCTGGATGGTTGCCTGGAGACTAAATTTCAGTGTTCACAATCTGCCTCTTTTAACAGGAAAGAACAAAAATTGCAGCTCACTCTAAAGAAGATACTAAGCAACCAGAGAGACACTTGTCGGTTTTGAGTGCTATTATTAAGGTTTACTGCATCCTGAAATTACAGACAAGCGTAAACTAGAACATAAGATTTTTTGCATGTTCTCCATGCTTCTCACCTTGCTATTAAGTTAAGAGATTCAGAGCTCAAATGAGAGGTTTTCATGATTGAGCCACAGCTTGCCTTTATCTCCAGCATCTTCACCTTTCCACTGTCACTGTAAATCTCTGCCCCAACTTCTTATTGCATGTCATAGGATCATAGGATAATTCAGGCTGGAAGAAGCCTGAGGAGATTGTGTATTACAATTCCCTGCCCTGAGCAATGGTAGGCAGTTTTGCTACTATTCGTCACATCACATCAAAGAGGCATTTATCCTTGTTACAAGCCTGAAACATTAATTTCAAATTGAAAATCACACCCATTGAGTTTATAAAACTTACCAAATGTAGTTTCTAAGGATACTATACTGAGACTTAATACTGATGAAAGCATAACACCACAGAAGATATGTTTTCTGCAGATGTTCTCTGAAACTACAGACAAACCACAAATGAGGCTTTCCAAATTACTTCGCTGAATAAAGTGCCCAATTTCTATTATTTAAGTCTAGCCAAATGACCTTTTAAGGCAAAATACATTTTGATTATTTATGCGAATAGAACTAGTCTTTTGAAAATGTATTAACTGAATTGTTAAATAAAATCAGCCCCACATCAACCCCCAAAATTGTCAGTGTTGAATCACAGAGCGTTTTAGGAAGATAAGAGAAAAAACCAGCATGTTCGCAATTTTGGCTTTTCTCTATATTCATATTCCATTAATTCTGGCTTTTTTTTGGTTTTGGTTTGTCTGTGTTTTGAGAGGAAGTTGCCGTCTGCTTTCAATGAGGATTCTGTTCAGGTGTTTAAACACAGCTACTTTTGGTTTGCTGTAAGACAGGAAAATGCTACTGGTCATCTTTTTTAATGTGAATGAAAATACTTTGTCTCAAGCAGCTGTGACTAAGTGCTCCTTGCTCACCACTTCAAAGCAAGCTGGTCTTATGGAATACGCAGCTGCAATCACTTCCTCTCTCAAGACTGCAAAACTGGCTGTTTGTCTTTGCACAGAAGTACCTCTGTAGACTACAAGTGACTGAAAGATACCTGACACTTCTGTAGGCTGGGTAACAGTGTCACCTTTGTTGACCTGAATTGGATGTTTGGAGTCATCTTCAGGGACGTTGCAAAAAGTGAGGAAAACCTCCTGGCTAGGGATATATTTGAGATTGTAGTTAAAGCTGAGAAACTTTGCATTGTTCCCAGGAAATAGGAGACCCCATCACAAAGCATTTAAAAATCAGTCTATATCATTAGTTATAACCAAAAAACAGTTTACATTGTTAAAGATGCAATATTTTAACAGAAGAAAGATGCTAGAACTCACATGACTACTTGTTCCATGTCACATTTCTCAATTTCATTAATATACTTCTTCTAAACATCCTGTCTACTGATATTTTCCTTACTGATTTAAGGGAACCATTGCAGTAGTAGAAAAAAATCATGTTTCCCTATACATGGTTCTAAGAGATACATAACAGGTGGATGTTGGAGTAGAAAACAAAACTCAAGAGACCAGCCATACAAAACAATTTAACATGAAAATCACTTAAAAAAAATTTATAAATTATAGTCTTAGAGACTTCATTTTTTAGAAGTTTCATTCATACTTTTGATACCGTTGTGGCTGCTATATAGACTGCTAAATATGATTTTTGCTGTTACTGAAAAAAACCTGTAGGTTTCTTATTATCTGTCACATTTTAAGGACTTCTGTGGAACCTTGGCATGATTTTATTTGTTTTATGTAGTTTTTAACAACTGGCTTGTAGTCAAGTTACTATTAACTGATCCAACTGACTAGCTGAAGCAGATTACACACTGAAGATCTGACAAACCCAGGTAATAACTGTGAAACAAACAGCAGCCCTTTACACCACCTGAGGTTGGGAAAGGCCAATATACAACTTTCAAACTTCAGGTGGGAATCAGTAAGAAGGAAGTAAACTGTGATAAAGAAACATAAAACTAAAAAGATCCCAAGGCTCAGGAGGAAATAGGCAACACCAAGAGCTTTAAATTCCTCCTTGCACAGAATATGCCACACAGCTGAGTAGCTAGATATCCCACCATTTCTCTCCTTAAAGAAAACTGATGCTGCTGACCACAAGACAATGAAAATATGAGCCTGAAACCAAAGAAGGGCAGAAAAACTGAAATTATTTGTATAAATATTTTAAGCATATTATTGAAGCATATTATTCATGAAACTTTTGTGTATTGATCTGGGCCATGAGAATTGTAACTATGCTAATTGCTGCATTTTGACAGGATTGTTAAGTTTTTACTAGACTAATAGCAAATTCTTGGCTGTGTGTATATATATGCAAATATGTAATTTTCTTGTCTAAAGGACGAAAGATATCTTATTTCTTTGTAAAAGCTATCAGACATTTAAAAAGTCAGACCTACATATTTCTTCAAACTGTCTTTTTCACATTTGGGAATAATGCCTCAACATTTTCACATAAATTTATTTCACCAACAAAATTACATCACTTAAAATATATATATATAGGTTTATTAAAAATATTTCCTTTGACTTCTTTTTTTTCAGGAAGACACACAGGGATCTCTTTGATATAGGAATTAGCTGAGTGAAAATTTATAAATTACAGAAATATAAGACAGTATTGCCTATGGATAGATATTGTTCTTTGGAAGAGTATCTCATTTTTTGGATATATGCAAAGTCATATGTGGAATAAGACAGCCAAATACATAGAGAAAAGACTGAGTCATAATTAAGGCAGCTGAAATCTGTCTGAGGACTTTGATTTGATCTGCTTTCTTATGATTTCTTGCATTCGGTTTTCTTCTTTACTAAGTGTTATAACACAAGAGTGGTGAAATTTTTAACTATTGAATTTGAGATAAACAATCAAAAATTTCTAGTTTTCTGGACTCTAATTGGAATCAGTAGGAGATTTAAAATGCATAGTTAGTGGTACTAGTCTAGGAAAGGAACTCACAGACACATAAAATGAGAGTGTGCTTTCCACTATAATTTTACTGCATGTCATATCTAAGCTGTGAAATGGGAATCATTACATTATCTTATTTTGGGAAAGCTCAGTAAAAATGAAGTCATTGCTCAAGTGATAGATTTGCAGGAAAAAAATTGTATTCACAGCAGAGTATAAATAGTTTATGTAAGCAAACCAAGGAGCATGCACCAAATGAGCAGAAAACAGTCTCTTTTTAAGCCGACGTTGCCGGCTTTGTTGGCTCAGTGATTCAGGTGTAGGGTCATAGCTCAGGAAAACTTGGCAAGGGCTTATGTAATGAGAGACTGCACCACACTGAATTTGTACTGCACGATTGACTGTCCTGGCCACGGCAGCTGGCAATTCCCTGGGGCCAGGAACTGGGACCAGAAGGAGCCCTCCAGGGCAGCAGGGCTTGGCCTCACTGCCCAGCCTGTCCCGCTGCCCTGAGCGGGGCCAGCCAGGCACTCAGCCCCATCCTTGAGCACCTCCCTGGGCTGCGGACAGGCCAGGATGGAGCTGCAATGTGGACCTGTGACAGTCCTGGTGCAGCAGTGCCCATAGCCAGGGGAGCCCAGGAGGCTGCAGCAGTGCTGGGAGAGGGGGGCTCACGGTGCTGGGGCGGACATGTGGCCCTGGGGTCTGGGCGGGCAGGAGGAGGCCTAGAGGGGTCCCAGGGTCTGAGGGGCTCTGGCACGGAAAATGAGGTGACATAAATGACATGCAACCTGTTTTGTTTCTGATGTGAATGCTTGACTTATCAGACCATATTTTTAAGTTATTATATCTGTGTCATAAATCTGTGAATTTTATTTTTTTAAAAAAATTGTATTAGTCTTACTGTTTTAATTATGTGGATGTCTTTGCTACTCTGCACTGAGGTACTTTTCAGGGAAAGGAACCATGTGGTCTCCTAGCTGCCCACAACTCACTGAAACAATTTTAGTAACTCTAGCAAACTAATTTGTCTCTTTGAACTTTCCTGAATTCTGTCAGCTTCTTTACTAATTTCTCTCTACCTTACAAATCACCTTTTTTTTTTTTTTCCTGAAATCCTTTAAATATTCAGAATAGCAGGTTAGGCTGTATGTATTTCCTTGTTTTAACTATCAAAGTATATTCAGATTTTTACCAGCAATATGTTATGTTTCATTTTCTGAGCTTTTTTGACAATGCATCCTTTCTTACACTCTGGTCTGCCAGACCTTTATGTTCCCTGTTTTTATGAAAATCATTCAATTTTTTTCCCATGCATCCTGTGTGTTTTCAACCTCCAGTTTCCTGAAATTTTAAATCTGCTTTCATATACCATGTTCTGGCTTCTACATTTTCTTTTTTTCAGTTAATTTCTGTGGAGTCTTCTATTGAAAAACTGTATCTCAAAAAACATATTTCTTGAGTATTTCTCCTTGGTTTTATCTCTTACTTTCTACTTTTATATCTTTTTTATTTCACAGAGATTTTCATAATGTATTTTGTTTCCTTTGGATCTATATATATTGCTACCCTACTCCTTGATTGACTTGAATTTTTTCAAATTCACAATGACATTTCTTCTATACTCCTAAGTGATTTCGATTTTGATTACAGATAGAATGAACTCCATAAAGTTTTTTTAGATGATTTGTTTGGCATTTTTTTTGTGTTTACTACTATCAAACCTTTATAAGAGGAATGTCTTTTCCAATGTAGGTTATCTGCTTCAGCTTATGTAAATATCCCAATAGCCACATAATTTTATGGGGCTTGGCTTTCTTGGAATATGGTCTCATTTCCTTTTGGTATGCTAATAAATTGCACATCAATTTTCCTGTGTTGAGTCTGTATCTCTGCCGGTATCACTACTCATTTAGTGTTCAAAAATCTGTCAGCCATGAGTTTTGGCTTGCAGAAAGCATGCTCAGAGCCTGGATAATAAGTAATGACACACGATTTACATTTTGATTGAAGGATCCAGCTCAATACACTCCGTATGCATGCCAGTTGGTATGATCTGGCAGGAAAGCTGGTCAGCTTTTCATTTCCTTTTGTCTGCCCTGCCTGAAGACAAATGTTTCATAAACCATATTATTTCCTAGAGAGAAAAGGTCAGCTAGAATACTAAGGGCATTTTCAAGGACATCTTCATCTCTGCCACTTATTTTTAGTCAGTGAATCATGTCTTCTATATCGCTGCCCATGCAGTGAAGATGAAATGCAACTTCTAATGTACTTTCGATTTTAGTGCATCCAACATTTATGTGCTTCCTCATTTCCAACATTGTTGAACAACATCTCTGTCGTGGTGAGAACATCATGCTTGAAATAGAGCTATTGCAAACAGCAGATTGCTTTACATCTCTTTTTGTTCTGGTTCTGCCTGTAACTTTTCTTCCTTAGTCTTTATTTCACCATAATGTGTTAAAATTTTGATCTCACTCAATTGTTATGATTTTGTTGCTGCAGATTTTATGACCTACTCTCTTTTACTTAGTGTTAAATGACTTGAATCTCTGTATTAATGACCACATCAAAGTGAACAAAAGTTTTATACAATGAGATGGTTGCCCTTGGACAAAGTACCTTTGAAGAAGTGTCTGCTAACAACTGTAGTCCCACAATTGGAAGACAAAAGGTCTTCTTGTAATCATAGAATCATAGAAGGGCCTGTGTTGGAAGGGACATTACAGATCATCAAGTGCCAACTCCTCTGCCATGGGCAGGGACACTTTCCACTAGACCAGGTTGCTCAGAGTTCCATCCAACCTGGCCTTGGACACTGCCAGGGACAGGGCGTCCACAGCATCTCTGGGCAATGTGTTTGAGTGCCTCACCTCCCACAGAAGGGAAGATTGTCTTCCTAATATCTAATCTAAACCTACTCTCTGTCAGTTTAAAGCCATTTTCTCATTCCCCCTTGTCTTGTCACTGCATGTTTGTCTTGGGGTGATCTATGATGACAGTCTATTCCCTGAACCTCTGTTTTCCACCCAAAAATGGTTGCTGTATCTTTAAGGTAGCCCTGGGGAGCCATGGGCTCGTTGGCGGGCTTTCTCAAAGCTGCACTCCCCAGGCATCCGGGGGTGCAGTATGGTCTGGGGTTTTTTTGCTTGGCTAGCTTGGCTTTTGTTAGCCCAGGCAAGAAGTTTTTCCCTTCCCTAGCCTTGGAGAAGCTGCAGCAGCAATCCTTTGGCAACTTTTTGAGGTTAACTGGACAGCTTGTTTAGTCCGAGATCAGGGAAAACGGGACCTGTGGAAGAGGGGTTGGTCGGGATCAGCGGTAGGGAAGGGCCGCTCTGTCTGAGCCCCACACCTCAGGAAGGCTGAGCCGGGGAGAGAGGACATGCCCACATGCTTCATCTGCTGTGGAGAGTGAATCAACGCCAGAGAGTCGCCAGCTTTTCATATGTTTGCTTGAGCTGCAGCGTGAAACTCCTGGGTTTTTATTTCCCTGAGAGAGAAACCTGCACCATCTTCTGTGGTTTGAGCAGGTGGGTTTTTTCCCCTGGCATTTTGAGTTTTTGTTCTGGTGTGTGTGTGTGGGGATGACGTCTGACAGTTTAATATCTAGCATTTATTTACCTTTTTCCCTGCCTTGTGGGCATTCTCTTTGTCTATAAATGGTTGGGTTTTTTATTTTCACTGTTATCCACTACTATTCATTTCCCAGTGGTGAAAAGGAATTCTTGGAACCTTTTTAGGAGGAGATGACTCATTCCAGAGTGTTTTCGCCTAAATTTGTCTCTAAATTGAGACAATGTTCTTGTAAATAGCCTCTCTCCAGTCAGTCAGCTTATTGTTTTGGGTGTCACATTGATGATCATTTTGGAGTGAAATTTCATTGCATTACATATACTTTATTTTTTTTCTTTATTGAAAATTTTCTCCGATTTCTTTTTCTTTGACAGCTAAAGAGATCAAGATCATTGTAATATTGATAATTTAAGGGGATATATACCTCTTAACACTCTGGGGTTTATGAATGTCAATTTTGGATAGGTATGAAGCATCTAGGATGAGAAGAAATGTCCTCAGGTTTATCTAGGAGAGGTTTATATTGGGTATTAGGAAAAAATATTTACTGAAAATGTTATCAAGCATTGGAACAGGCTGCTAAGGAAAGTGGTCGAGTCACCATCATTGGAGATACTTAAAAGTCTTAGAGATATGACACCTAGAGGCATGGTTTAGTGGTGGACTTGTCCATGTTGGGATTATGGTTGGACTCATTAATTTTAAAGGTCTTTTCTGAGCTAAATGATTCTATGGTTGTATGTTTCTTGATTATACTGGTGGTTGGATGAACAGTTTTCAGGAATGAAGATCATAGTTATGTGGGCTGATTGCCCTATTAGGAAATACTTTGGTATAAAGCTTTTAACCATATATGTTTTAGCAGCAAAATGTTTTTGTAGTATATTATTTTTCATCTTCTGACATTGTCATTTTTATATAGATTGTGAGAAGTGATGCAGGATGGTTGTTCATGGGTGCCCATACAAATTTCTTATTAAGGGAAGTGAAAAATTAAATGGGTCATTTCTTTCAGAGCAAATGTGTGTTAATGGCGCCTTACTCAACAGAACTCTCTATTAAATGTATCATGAAGAAAATCTGCTCACTTTAATTATATTTATTTAATTATAAAATAACCCCAACTCTTTTATTTCTGTCAGAACTGCAGACTTAGAGGGTGCAAATCTAATATGGTTGGATTTTATTATTTCCTTGTGCATTGACAACATAGTCATTGTTGTGAATACCACAAAATGAAAGATAAGAAAGTAGTGATAGCTGGTAAGTTAACTAAACTCTCACTTTATTAGGTGGAGATGTATCTTAGGTTACAATGTAAGATGTAACCAAAAGTATGTATTCTACCACCGTCTTCATAAGCTGTTAAAGCAGGTGGGGCAGAGTTCTTTATCTCCTTCATGACTCATCCCTGATAACTCCCTCCAAGGGATATCTTCTGTTAATGGGCCATCAAGGCCTCACTGCATGACTCATAAATTACATCATCCCATTGTGAGATGCTCCGCTCAGGGGGAGGAACCAGGCATTCCTACCCAGATATAATCTGAGGTTTGGAACACCACAGGCAACCTTGCCTTCTGGACTCCCAGAGGATGAGAGCTCCATAACCACTACTGGACCTTCAGAGGAAGACCAGACCCTTCTACAGGATCATCGCTTCAACAGAACCACATCTATCCCTTCAATAGGACTGCAGCCACCATTTAATCAGACTGCTACCACCACCCTGAACAACAGGGTGTCAGGCTCTATCCTGACTCTGTCAGTTTAAGCCAGTGTTCCTGTATTATTGCATTTATCCTAATTTTCTTATTAAATTGTAATTCTGACTTGGGATCACCCACTGGTTTGCTTTTAGAATAGTACGAGATGATACTTTACCTGGCAGTCATTTATCCAGAACAGAATATGTGCTTTTTAATCATGCTATTTGATACAAATATACTATCTCCTTGCTCTTCATTTTTGTCCATCAAGTACATGAAAAGCACAAGCCCTTTTCCACTTTGACTGCTGTTTCCTCCAGTCTTCTCTCATTTTCTGTGAATGTGTACTGTGGAAATACGGTGTACCTCCAGGTCTGTGGCTGGCATGTTTACTCTTCAGGTCCCAATCCCATCCTGACCCCATGAGTAGTGGCCAAATGGTCAGAACTGTAAGAGGAGCTTAGTGACAGTAGATGTCATTTCTGTGCACCAAACATCAGGAATCCCACTACAACTGTAACATTTTGACTGATTATGTACATTGGGCAATTGCTACGTTGGTAAAAATAAAGCTTTTAAACCAAACATCACAGTCTCCCTTCACTGATGAACAAAAAATGAAATACCTTTCCTCCATAAAGCTAATCTAATAAGGAGAGTAAAATTCTTCCTAAAGCTAAAATATGACTAAAATGAATTCTGAAAATAAAGTGCCTGAAGACTGCTTAGCTTTAGTCACAAAGATACTGTGGGGCTTTGGGAGAAGAAAAATGCATGCATACATGATGTTACAAAAGTTACTGAAGGAAAGACTCACATTTCCTATAGGTTCCCTAAGCAGTGAGATGATGAATAATTTTTTTTCTCGTACTGAAAGTTTTTAATTATTTATGCTAATAAAAGAAACACTGGAAAAATACCCTGGGAAGGGTACTGTACATGGAAAATACAGCACTCAGTCTGCAGTGAAATCCTGCACAGCATCAGACAGAGTAAAAATTTTGGAATAAGTTTCTTGATTCCTTAGCAAAATATTAGACAATTAGCACACTGGGAATCCAAAATGAATAAACAGGTACAGCTGGCCACATACTAGTGCTTATCTCTGTGAGCCAGCCATTTATGCCACTTGACATTTCAGTACCATCCAACTTGGTTGAGTTCCTGTTTGAGTAGAGAATTCCATTTTAAGCTTGCAAATCTTCTGCGCAATGCATAGGAACAAGCTGTTGACAGTGAATGTTCTAAGACTGGTTAGGGAAAAAAACTTACTAACCTTTCCTCTTTTGTGGGGAGGAGTGAGAGAACAAAATCCTTAATTCTTTTTGATGAATTTTTCTGACAAGTGATAGTGTTTTAAAAAGGAGAGGAGAAAAAGGAGTAAATCTGCAACTTATTATTTTCCCGTACTGTATACTTCTTTGTAATTTATTCCAATAAGTATTAATTTTTACACAAAAGTATTGTTCTAGTAGTATTTCCTCATCTGCTAAATGAATAATGGCTATTATTCACTAAGTTACTTAAGATAGTAATTTTGAAATAAAACTTTTAGTCAGAGTAGTATCTTTGTATGATTCCTAAATACATGTATCAAACTATGATGTTTCTTGGAGGAGCTGGGAGTGGAAACCAGTGGGCACATATGTTGAACAGTCAATCGATAAGCCTTTCGATCTCTGCTGGATTAGTAATAACTCCCTCTTTCACAGAAATAAATTTTAGGTGACAGTTACATATGTTCTGTTATAAAAATTCTAAATTTTGTATGATATACACTAAAGAAGTTTAAAAAGTGTGGTAAGTATTCCTAATTGCATATATGGAAATTGAATTAGTTTCTAATTTATTTTTTACTATTCAAATTATCTGTATTAATAAAATTCTTCATCCGTTGAATATAACTCCCCATTTCACTTCACAGACAGATAGAAAACATCTGAGGGCAGGAACCTAATTGGGGTTTCTAGGCACTACTAATCACTGAAGTTTGTTGGAGTAAAATGGGACCGCCCCAAGAAAACAGAGGGGAAAAGGAAGAGTGTTTTCAGACCCTCTTTTAGTTACATTCCTTACTTAGAAAATCTGAGTTGACTCTATTTCAAACATTACCTTCTTGAAGCTCATGGTCCAGAAAGGGCTAATGTCAGAGCTTTCTCAGTTTTCCAGAATTTGTAGAAGACTTGCAGATTCAGATGTTTGATTTAATGTGTCTGGCTGACTTAGAAACCTGCTAATTTGTGACATTCTCAGAAAAGACAGTAAGACTGACATTCACTAAGTGATTGAAGTGCATAAGCATGCTTCAGGCAGTCTGTAGGTATTTTACTCAAACAGAATGTCTGAAGAAAAATCTGCTTGAGCACCTCCTCTTTTTCAAGTCTCAAGGCTTTCACCAGAATATATTCTATAGTGTTCAAAGCACTAATATAATGAGTTACTACTTTAGGAAAATATTATGTAATAGAGTGCAGACTGGTGCCACCATCCATAAAAAAAGGAAGACCAGTGATTCATTCATTTAATCCATTCCCTATTGGATTCTATGGCTATTTGTGACCAATCAACTTCAATGAGAGAAAATTTGGAGATAATGGGCAAGGGCAACATGCTTATGAAGCTTAGGGAAGAGTGAATGAACTGACTACACCTGTTACAAAGAAAGACACACTAACACAAAGGGAACTACAGGGTGTCCTTTACTATATATGGATAACTACATTAGTGGATGGGAACACCTGATTGCATAAATTTTTTACTCTAAATTGTTTCAATAAAAAACAATCAACAAAAAGAATTGAAAGAGATCAATTGGCTTGAGCTTGCTTCAAGCCATGTATTCCTTCCTTGACACAGGGGACACCCAGCATCGTGACTGTGAGCATATTAGAGATCTGTACTAAGAATCCCATTTATATTTGAACCAGTGTGCTCTGCCAAGTGTAATTTTTATTTTCGTTGTGATTTCAGTACACTGCAGTATCACTCTTATAAATGAAAATACTGTGTAATGTCAAATAATTTGAAAGAAGTAAAGTTAGTATTAAAATGAAACCATCTACATTAAACAGTGAGCCTGCCACTCTCTTGTTCTAACAGTCCCCTCCCGCCCTCACCACTGCTGCCTTCCAAACTGGCAATATTCTGAACAATCATCTTGTTCATTTTATCCTGAATTTTCTTCATAAGATGCCTATGGAGTCCAAGATTTGTGAACAACAGTTCTAGGAAGAGATTGCCAAATTCTACTCACTGAAATGTTTAGCATGGCACAATACAGGCTTCTGTAAAACTCTGAGACTTCAGAGCCTGTGTCAGTTCTCGTATCAGTAGGTTAAAGCAGTCAGGTTAAGCCATTGAAATCCCATAGGTCTGAACTCCATAGCTGTATTGCCAACCTCTTATTTTTCTTCATCTTGAAGCTAGTGCATCTCCTCAAGTCTTAGGTTCTGAGATAATTTCAGTGTGTAGAAAGATCAATTTACACTTTTAAAAGTGTAATCATATGATTAAGAGCAAAAGCTTGAGGCCAGTAATACTAAAGCCTGAATACCCAGAAGGTAAATGAAAAGACCACATCATCTGCTATTTTCTAAATATAATAAAAATAATGAAATCAACTTTTAAAACAGTCATGAGCTTTCCTATCTGCCCAATTACTTTCTGAACATATGAAAAAGGTCAACCCATTACTAGTTCTTCCATTAATTATTTCACTTTTATTAAAAAAACCCATCAACTTCATTGACTTTGTACAGTACAAAAACAAATTTGGGATTTAACTAAGAATATTCAGCAGGGTTTTTTACCATCATTTTAGCAACTAAACACTATGTCAAAATGATAGAAAAAATAGAATTCATGCCTGAATTCGTGAAGCTATTGCTTTAATAGGTGTTTCCATACCTTAATAGTGCATTAAGAAAAATCACCACCATGCTAAACGTGCTAAAATGAGAATGGACACAAAGACATGCAATTTGGACAGATATATTCTTCTTAACTTTCACATATTGATCAATTAAGGTAATAAATAAATTTTATACCGTACTACAAGCTAACTGGTAATCCTAGGACTGTATTCTGCTTACTACACTGTACAGAAATGTGTACCTTTGTGACTTTTTCTGTTTTACCTGTTTCTCAGAGTAAGCCAGCCTAGGATGGCTTTGCCACTTTACACTATTCTTGAACTTTTTGTATAGATATGCATAATTTTTATGTGTGTGTATCTACCTATCTAATTTTGGGAGAGTTTCATTTTATCTAACTATAGACAAATGCAATGAGCCTCAGTGCCTGTTCTTTTAGAGTTACTGGAAATCTAGTATTTAAAATCAAAGGAAAATACAAGTAATTAATGTCATTTTATTATAGATCCCTGCATTTAATCAAATAAATTGCATCAAAAACTGCACAAACTCTATTGATTAACTCTCCAGAGATTATAATTGGAGCATAGTGACAATGTTTTCATGTAGAGAACTACACGATAGATACATAAATTTAGGAAAAACAAATTCTACTTACATTTATTTCCATATGTTATAGACTTTTCAGTATCAGATGCAACTAGGAGTTTTCCGTACGGTGTCTATTTAGCAATGGCTCTTTTCTGTCTGTATGGTTTGATAAAGTTCCTCTGAGCCAAAGAATCATAGAATCACTGAGATTGGGAAAAAAACCCAAGATCCTTAAGTCCAACCTTTGATTGAACACTACCTTGTCCACTAAACCATAGCACTGTGGTTTTATTTAAGTGCCACATCCAGTTGTTTCTTGAACACTGTCAATGATGGTTACTCCACCACTTCTCTGGGCAGCTTTTTCCAATGCTGGGCCACCCTTTCAGTNTTTCAGTATCAGATGCAACTAGGAGTTTTCCGTACGGTGTCTATTTAGCAATGGCTCTTTTCTGTCTGTATGGTTTGATAAAGTTCCTCTGAGCCAAAGAATCATAGAATCACTGAGATTGGGAAAAAAACCCAAGATCCTTAAGTCCAACCTTTGATTGAACACTACCTTGTCCACTAAACCATAGCACTGTGGTTTTATTTAAGTGCCACATCCAGTTGTTTCTTGAACACTGTCAATGATGGTTACTCCACCACTTCTCTGGGCAGCTTTTTCCAATGCTGGGCCACCCTTTCAGTGAAGAAATTCTTCCTGATATTCAACCTGAACCACTCCTGGTGTGGCTTGAGGCCATTTCCTCTTGTCTCGTCACTACTTGTCTGAGAGAAGAGGGCGACCCCCACCTGGCTACATCCTTCTTTCAGGCAGTTGTAGAGTGTGATAAGGTTTCCTTTGAGCCTCCTTTTCCCCAGGCTAAACACCCTCAGCTCCCTCAGCCACTCCTCATATGACTTCCTCTGTAGATCCTTCACCAGCCTTGTTGCCCTACTCTGGACATGCTTAAGCCACTCAATGTCTTTCTAGTAGTGAGGGGCCCAGAACTGGACACAGGACTTGAGGTGTGGCCTCACCAGAGTCAAGTACAGAGGGACAATAATTTCTCTAAACCTGCTGGCCACACTAGTGTGGATGAGACCAGGATGCCATTGTCCTTCTTGTCCACCTGGGCATGTGGTGGCTCATGTTGAGGTGGCTATTGACCAGTGATCCCTGCTAGGCCCCTTTCCAGCCACTCTTTGCTCAGCCTGTGCCTCTGCAGTGGTTGTTGTGGTGGAAGTGCAGAATCCAGCATTTTGCATTACTGAACCTCATACAACTGGCCTTGGCCCCTCAGTGCAGCTTGTCTACGTCCTTCTGCAGAGCCTGCCTACCCTCCAGCAGATCAACAATCCCACCCAACTTGGTGTCATCTACACATATGTGGACCACCTGGTCATAGAAGGATATCAGGTTGGTCAGTTAAGACCTGGCTTTCCTAAAACCATGACAGCTGGGCCTGATCCCCTGGTTGTCCTGTAGGTGCTGTGTGATAAATAATGGAGTGTGGTTTGGCAACTGTTCCACCAGATCCCTCAGTATCCTCAAGTGATTCCCATTTGGCCCCATAAACTTGTGAGTGTCTAAATGACACAGCAAGTCATTAACTACTTTCACCTGGATTGCAGTGGGTCTGTTCTGCTCTCTCTCTCCCTGTCTACCAGCTCAGGCAGCTGGTTGCCCTGAGGACAGCTGGTCTTTCTGTTAAAGACTGAGGCAAAGAAGGCGTTAAGTGCCTGAGTCTTTTCAACATCCAGTGCTTCCCTCTGAGTCCAATAAAGGATAAAGAATTCTTTTGGCCCTCTTTTTATCATTAATGTATTTATAAAAACACATTTTATCATCTTTTATAGTAGTGCCAAGATTGAGTTCTAGCAGTGTTTTTGCCTTTCTAATTTTCTCTTTACATGACCTACCAACATATTTGTACTCTTCCTGACCTGCCTGCCCCTTTTTTCAAAGGTCATAAACTCTTTTTTTTCCCCCTGTGTTCCAGCAAAACCTCCTTGTTCAACCAACTTGGCCTTCTCCCCTTACAGCTTGTCTTTTGACACATAAGGGAGGCCCATTCCTGCGCCTTTAAGATTTTCTTCTTAAAGTCTGTCCAGATTTCCCAGATTCCTTTTTTTATAAAGCACAGTTTCCCAAGGGATTCTCCTGAACAGGCCAAAGTGTGCCCTCCAGAAGTCCAAGGTAAAGGTTTTGTTGACTCGCTTCCTTACTTCATCAAGAATCAAAAACTATAATTTCTTGGTCAATGTGCCCAAGTTGTTCTCTCACCACAACACCTCCCACCAGCCCTTTTCTGTTCATAAACAGCAAGTCTAGCTGGGCACTGACCCTGGTAAGCTCTCTCAGCAGCTGTGTCAAAAAGTTGTCTTCCACAGACTCCAGGAACCTCTTAGACTGTTTACTCTCTGCTGTGTTAAGATGCCAGCAGGTATCTGGCAGGTTAAAGCCTCTCAAAAGAACAAGAACTAGTGATCGTGACATGTCACTGCCAGCTGCCCATAGAATTCTTAATCTGACTCTTCATTCTGGTTTAGTTGCCTATAACAGACTCCCTCAAATTCTGTCTGCTTTGTTAGCCTGAAATTGTTCTTAATTTTCCTTGAAACTATGAATCAATACCCTTTGTGTTGCAGATCTAATATTTGTTTTCAGTACATAAAATAAGGAATAGTGAGACTGAAGGAAACAAGAAAATCCAGTTAAGTAGATGAAAAGAAATATCATACAATTGGCAAAATGATCAGTTTTGAAGTCCAGGATATTTGACAGAAATGGATGAAGACATAATGTTCATAACGAAGTAATTATGCAAATATACGTGTATTTGAATATCTGACTTGTAAGTAGATGAAAGCATCCTGGGTGTTTGTTTGGCACCTCAGCTGTCTCTATCACTTTTATAGCATTGCATTGAAAGAGAATAGCACGGGTATTTGTTGGTATCTGTTTAATAGCACAAACAGCAAAAGTTCTTTCTCTACAGGAAGCCCAGAGCTGGCCTAGAGTCACTGCTCAGCTGTTATTTAGATGGCTCATTAATGTGTTCATATTTTTAATTGAAAAACCTGCAGGGTTTTCATTGCTTTTATTTGAATTTAAACAATTTCAAAACTTTTGGGTTTTTTTTCAAAATATTTCCATCATTATGGGGATAGAAGGATATTTAGTCAATTTTTATTCCCTCTTATCTTATACATCATTCTTGTTGAAATCCATCTGCATATCTTAATGTTTTTCCAAAAAAAGAAGTATTTCTATCTCTGCTTACAGTTAGGGGAGCCACTAAAGCCCTCACTGCAATGCCATCTTGCTGTGTTTCAAGCTTATGGATCTTAATTTGTACATGTTCATATGTTCCTCCTGTACTTTTTCATGCCTCTTCCCCACCAAAACAAACACTGTGAGAAATAATCTTTCTAGTAGAAGCCTTTTCCTTTATTATATGCTTTGAAAATGAGTGAAATAGTTAATAATGCTAAACTGTAAAATCTCTTTCTCGGTTTCTGCATCCCATGAAATAATCTGGACATTTCATGTCTCAGAACTGTGGCATCTGGCCCTTTACTTTCTCAGGCAAATGTCTCTCAAGGTAGCACTTTATCATTTGAATCTCAAAAGCTTCTTTTGCAAGCACATCGTCCTTTGGGTTTGCCTTTATTTTTATAGTGAAAGATTAAGCTGTGAAGAACATCAGAGTTCCCTCTTGCAAACTTCTATGCTACTGTTAGTGTCCCATGAGGGAACATAAATTTGAAAACACATTTTGGAAACATGGATTTAAGTAAAATTTTATTTTTAGTTTAATCTAACAATATGTATATTTTTTTTTCTTCAAAGTATATTTAGGTATGTATCATTATGATGATATTAGTAATTTGACTTGGTCAGGAAGCAGACGGGAAAAAATTATTTTAAAATTTTGGGTAGCACTGAAAGGTCCCTGTAGCCATGTTTTTAAGCTTATTTCTAACATCACCTTCAAAACAATTCCACAATGCCTTTCCTGGCTGTATGAACCAGAGATTTATGTGTGATATAAGTTATGAGAATAACTGCAATCAGACCTTTTCCTCAACATCAAAATCAAGAAAGAGTAGACTTCTTTGGTTTGAATCATTTTGGATTTGTTTTCATAATCTGACGACAACTGGAACTAAGCCTAACCAACCACAATGTTTAATTTGATGCTCTATGTCTTAAAATTTAGGTTGACATTACAACTTTTAGGGATCCCTAAGTGTAGTGGTAAAAAAATACACTTATCTTCAGACGTAAATGTGAATGTTAATGTTCAGGTACAAGGGTTTGGTCCTTAAAAAACTATAGAAAAAAATGTTGGTAATTTTATTTTCTGATGGAAAGATCTAGCTGGTTGACCATCAGTTAGATGGTAAGCAGCATAATACTGCCTTTTGTTGTTCCTCAGTGTCTAAGAGGTACGAAAGAATACAAGGGAGGGGGGAGGGCAGGGGGAAGAGAGAAAGAGAGAGAGAGATCAGAATGGAATGATCACTTTCTTTCTCCAAATATCAATAATGGAATTTTATTTATCAGTCTATGGAGTTTCAGAGGAAGATAAGTACTTATGATTTATGTTTTATTGCACATGTAAACATACACAGTCTTTGACACAATATACTTTAGCCTGAAAAGACTTAAACATTTACCTAAAATAATGATTTCAATGCAGTCTTGATCAGACTTTCATTTGTTTGTTTTTGCCACAGAGTAGGTAGGTAAGTAGAGTGGGTGGAACTCTAGCAACCTAAATCTTTTTGGACACCAGTGCCTCAGGGAACACCATAAAGATTTTGATAATTATTCTAATTACTTTTATCTTAATATTTTTTGCTAACAGGCAGTATTCTGAGCTGCTGGGATGTAGAGATGTATTTTGATTTTTAGTCTATTAAATGGAATAGCATTTATTTTGACATTATTACCTTGTTTCTTTTAGTAGGAAACAGAAATGAGTAGAACAAAATATGATCTCTTCACAATTTTATTGGACTGAACCCTCAAGTGCATCATCTCATTTTTATTGCTACAGCACTTATTGCAAAAAAAAACACAGGCAGACAAACGTATACAGACAGGAAAAAGACAAAGAAAAATACAGAATAATAATATAGATTCTTCCGAGCCCTGTAGACAGGTTTTTACATCCTCTATCTAGCTTCTCTTCCTTTTTTGGTATCACTCTAGGCAATAATTCTGACAGATATTCACAGACTGGGAAAGTCCATGCAGTGCTTTGAATCTACTGAAGTACATTTTTTCAACAGAAATTCTAGGCAATTATGAAAGTTTTTCATAACATTTTATGAATAGTTCCTTAAAAAAAAAATCCATCAGAATTAATTTAAACATATCCTGTGGGACAAATTCACTGCAGGTTTAAGTCAATGCAGCCTCGTGCATATCTTCTTCCAGTGCAGGGGAGTCAAACCCTATGTGTGTGGCAATGACTGTAATAAATTTTGTTTCCTTGCCTATGTCCGGATCCAAACCCTCCAAACTCATAGTTTTAAGGAACAATCAAAGGATTTATATTTAAAGCCAGGAATTTATTGATAGTAAAATTGAAATCTTAGCAGTCTCACCAATGTCGTCTGGCTCTAATTATTGCAGGTGTTCTGGTTTTGCCCAGGACAGGGTTAATTTTTGCAGTAGCCAGGAGGGCCATGGCTAGGACCCAGAGGTTATGCTATACAAACTCACATAATTTTTTAAGGATGCAGGAAGGGCTGGCTTCCAGATTGGTGTAGCATGGTTGAATGAGAGGTCAGGTATTGTCTATTCTTGAAGGGTTTCTGTGGGAACGATTTGCCTCTTTCTTGTACACTCTGTCATTAGTATTGTTGCTGTTACTGTTTGTTTTTTTATCTCGTTGCTGTTTCCAGTAAATTGTTTTTATCTCAACCTGTGATCTTTACTTCCCTTGCCTCCACTTCTCCTCTTCATCATTAACTAGTGGCGATGAAGAAGGCAAGTGAACAAGTGGCACATGGTTTAGAGTCTCAGTGGGAGCACTAAATGGGAGAGTACCATGCCTAAACCATGACAGCAGGAAAAGAAACAATACTTTTATGCAGAAAATCTTTAAGTATTAGTAACAGAGGTAGAACTCTTATATGTGCATTCCCCAGCTTCTACTCTATTGCCTGGTGGTGTGCTTGCTCTTCACCTTCTGTTTCCAGATCTTAAGGTTGGTGCTTTCATTCCCATGGTGATAGGGATGTTATAGTCAGGTTTCAGCCTTTGGCATTCTACACTGGAGATAATATGGTGCTGGTACTGATAATTTCTTCCTCCTTTATACACTTGTGATTATTTTTACAGGTCTGCTGACATTCTTTTATACCTTGTGTTGCTCTACACCTTCACATTGCACCCAGTTTTACTTTATATGATAGCTTTTACTGGTGTTTAGCCAAGAACCAGTTTAGCTCTATGTTTGATATTCTTTAACTGACACCTGCTGAGTTGTTGATAGCCTGTGTTCCATCCCCTGTCCTCACGAGGCTGTGCTCCTCTAGGAGTATACTCTGTCTCCACTTCTCAAGGCCTGCACTGTCACACCAGGTCTATTTTCCCCTGTAGATTTTAAAAATCATGCTAATGCCAAACAAAAATAAACAGATTAGCCATAGCCTCCCAGTTAATTACAAAAATTGCTCTTACATCTAAACCAAGTCACCAAGGTAGGTCAAAAAAACCTAAGAGAAAACAGGCTTGACAAGCCTTAGTCCTGAGGCTGCACGAATTCAGTTCAATGTCTTCTCCATGTTGCTAGCAATGACAATACCATGCCACAGGGTAGTAAAGAGGACATAAAAGTACCTGAAATTTTAAGAGAATAGAAAGATAGACAGCTAATGAAGAGAACAGAAAGTCAGTGAGCAAGCAGAGGAACATGCCATGAACCTCCTACCAAGTGTTCACTATGTCCCTCAAAATTTCCCAGTGGCCTCTAACATTTAATGAATATGTCAAATCCTTTACAATAATAAGAGAAGAAAAAAGTCAGAGCAATTTGTAGCAAAACAACTATTGAACAGATTGGATTCGTCCATAAGTATTTCATAATTATCATCCTTTCTCTATCAAGGACTTGAGACCACCTCTGTCATTGTCTCACCTGTGTCAAGACGTAGCCTTGCCAAATCAATTTTGGAGATACTTTTTTTCCAGACTGAGTCAATATTTGAAAAGTGTTTTTTTAGAGGGAACAAAATATGTATTATTTCTAAACAGCCTGGTCATCAAACTAAAAATCTCTTGTATCTTCAAAAATGGTGTCAAGTTTTCTACATTGTTCTATAATGTGAGTTTTCAAATCCCCGAGGGAAGAAAAAGTAGTTTGGGATGAGGGTATTCTTTAAAGTCTGACTTCTCCCATGCAGTTGTAAAAGATACCTATCAGTGCCTTTTGCCACAGTGGTTTTCTTTGATATGTTAATTTGGTCATTAGAGTTGTATCACAGAATATTTACTGTAGGGAAAACAAAAAGGGAAAAAATAGGGAAGAAACACATTTCAATCACAAATGTGTGAACAGGACTGAATCTTTTTTAACATGTTGGCATGTAAGGCCTGGATATGGATGATACAGCTTTTCATCACAGTGCTATTGACAATGGCATATTATTTGCACATTTGGAAAATGCTGTGGTTGAGCTCACAAACTCAATTTATGGAAGACAATAGAGTTAAGTATATACTGAATACAAAATTTCTCTATTTGTGAAATAAAGAAAATGAGGAGAAACACATCTCTGCCCACTAGTGGGTGCCCCTTTCGGAGGTAAGAAATCTGATTTCTTCTTTTTCCTTAGGGGTCAATTAATATTTAGCTATTCCATGCAAAACGAAGTGATTTCTGGAAAAAAAAGGATTTTGAGGTTTTTCCAAAATACATATAACTTTATGGATGGGTCATTGTAATGGAAGAGACAGATCCTGATCCTCTGAGATAAAGCAGGTAATTGAACCTGTCTCTTTAAACAAACAGTGTAATCGCTGAAATGCAGAGGAACTGATGAAAGAGGATATGAGGGGATTAGGAGGAAAATTATTTATACCCCCTCCTCTTTAGACTGAATTCATAGGATATGTCCATCACTTTTGATAGAATAAGGTTAGTTAACTGAAATCTGGAAAAGGGTCATGTGTCTTGTAGGGCTAAAAAGCTCAGAGGTACACTACTGCTACCTCTACCCAAGACTGATGTTTTTACTGTTTCCTCAATAAATCAATTCCTTTCCTAGTATATTGGCTCCCACTCCTACCTGAATAGGTTTCTCTGTGCCTCTCTATCGAACCTAAATTAATAATTTGACTTTCATGAAAAACATGAATTACTAGTGACAGACTTAATAAAATAAATGCTCAAAATATGTTCTTTGTTGTTTATGGCCTGATAAATCTGACTTAAAATTTCAGCTCAGACTATTTCACATAAGAATTTGTGATCTTTAGTCTGTTGGCTCCATAGAACGCCAACATGCCAGCTATGGTAATCAAGGGAAAAAAAGCCATATACTCATAAGATCATGGAATATCCTGAACTGGAAGGGAACAACAAGGATCATCAAATCCAATTCCTGGCTCAGCACAGGACAACCCCAAAAATCACAACATGTTCCTGAGTGCATTGCCCAAATGTTTCTTGAACTCTGTCAAGTTTGGTGCTGTGACTTTGGAGCCAGTTCCAGTGCTCAACCACTCTACAGGTGAAGAACCATTTCCTGATATCCAATCTAAACTTCCCCTGACAGAACTTCATGCAGTTCCCTCAGGTCCTGTTACTGGTCATGATAGAAAAGAGATCAGTGTCTGCCCCGCCACTCCTTCTGTGAGGAAGATGTAGACTGTGATAGGATCTTACTTCTGTCTAATCCAGGCAGAACAAACCAAGTGACCTCAGGTGCTCCTTGTAGGAGTTCCCCTCAAGACCCTTCACATCTTTACAGCACTCTTTTGGATGCTCTCTAATAGCTTTATATCCTTCTTACACNCACAACATGTTCCTGAGTGCATTGCCCAAATGTTTCTTGAACTCTGTCAAGTTTGGTGCTGTGACTTTGGAGCCAGTTCCAGTGCTCAACCACTCTACAGGTGAAGAACCATTTCCTGATATCCAATCTAAACTTCCCCTGACAGAACTTCATGCAGTTCCCTCAGGTCCTGTTACTGGTCATGATAGAAAAGAGATCAGTGTCTGCCCCGCCACTCCTTCTGTGAGGAAGATGTAGACTGTGATAGGATCTTACTTTTGTCTAATCCAGGCAGAACAAACCAAGTGACCTCAGGTGCTCCTTGTAGGAGTTCCCCTCAAGACCCTTCACATCTTTACAGCACTCTTTTGGATGCTCTCTAATAGCTTTATATCCTTCTTACACTGTGGGGCCCAAAACTGCCCCCAGCACTCAAGGTGAGGCCGCCCCAGTGCAGAACAGAGCGGGGCAATCCCCTCACTTGCCCAGCTGGCGATGCTGATGCACTCCAGGACACAACTGGCCCTCCTGGCTGCCAGGGCACATTCAATTTGCCATCAACCAAGACCCTCAGGTCCCTTTCCATGGCACTACATTCCAACGTATCACGACCCAGTCTACACAGACATCCAGGATTGCCCCATTCCAGGTACAGGACCTGGCACTTGTCTTTGTTAAATGTCATACAGTTGCTGATTGCCCAGACCTTAAATTTGTCAAGGTCTCTCTACAGGACCTCTCTGCCTTCAAGGGAGTCAACAGCTACTCCCAATTTACTATCACCAGAAAATTTGCTTAGTATCCCTTCCAGTCCTGCATCCAGGTCATTTATGGAGATGTTGAAGAGCACAGGGCTGAGGATGGAGTCCTGTGGAACCCCACTAGTGACAGGTGACCAGTGATAGCTTAAGTGCAAGGACTTAACTTTGGTTCATATTGTTGTATTTGGGAGTAAAATATGCTCTATTTTATTGCCAGATGTTTGCTTACTCAGAGAAAAAATTAATCTAAATCACTTGCCCAGCTACTCTGTCTGTTAGAGAACTATTACTACAGCTTACAGTGATTAAAGGCATGAAAAACATTCTAAAGGAGAAGTGACCAGTGGAGCTGAGACGCTGAAAAGGAAAAAGAGTTAAGTGAACTCAGAAAAATTAGTTTGTGTTATAGTGCTATGGCAGCACTTTCTTATTCTTGTTAAACAGTAAGAACAAGGTAATCCTTTGGAGTTCATAGCTGGCATCCTTAACAATGACACTTGATGCATTCCAATAAGGTTTGATGTCTCAGTACTTCCTTGGGCAATTTACAATTGGTTTAAAAGCTGTCAGTCAATAGATACTCTCTAGGTAAAGTACGTGGCTGGCACAGAAAGTTTTGGATTACTAGAGAAAAATTGCAGCCTTGTTCAAAATTGTAATGAAAATCTTCAATATAAAGCTCCACAGAAGAAAATCTAGCTAATGCGTCTTTCTTCACAGTCCTGTAGTGAGAGGAATATATGTTTTCATATGAATCAAAGCTTTCTTCAGAATAACAGCTGACCACTCCTCCCTGCCATTAACAGATTTCCTGGAATGGATTTCTTCCTTACATCTTTACTATTTGGATGAGACTATGACTTATACATTGTTGCTGTCATTAGATGTCCTTCTACTTCTAGGGAGTTTTTACAGTGTCCTTGCTTTTATTGTTGTTAATCATTTACTTTACACAACTATCCAAGTCGTTTGAATTTCTCTTAAATCCCTCACTTCACCCTCAATTCAATTTAAATTATGTTAAGATGTTTGAGAGCCTCATTGCCTAAAAACATCTAAAAAAGAAATAATTTTAATTTTTTTCAACTTTGTTTAGTCTGTACTTTGACATTTATATTTCTATATCTAATTATGATACAGAAATTGCTGTATATAGAACTCTGACATGCAGATTGCTAGAAATCTGTTTCAATTTTAATACTTTATAAACAATTCAAGGTTTTCACTCTCTTCTTCTCAAACTTTATTTTTGCTTGTGTAATTCTCCTTCCAAAGTGTAGTTTTAGACATTTGTCCCGTAGTCTCATGTTGTACAACAAAACTTTTAGTGCAAGTGTGATACCACACTTGCATTATAGAATACACTGGGTTAAAACCATTATTCAGTACCTATTTGGTAAAGCACAAATTATAATGAAATTATGTCTTGAATATAATCTAATCAGTTAATTAATTAACTAATTCAGTTAGTTTAAATAAAACTAATTTAAACCTGTAAAATCAACCACAATGAGGAGGTGGAGACATGAGGAATAGGTACATAGATGGCTCATTCCAATCTCCTAATTTCAGAAGTTAGGCAATGTTATCTCATCATGTTACATATCTTAATATTCCAACGGTCACAGACACCTTTTGAACTGGCCTCTTGATATATCCATGTTCCTTGAGAATTACTCTTTCAGACAGAGTTTGGTGCTAAAATGCTTCTTTTTCAAATTTATTTGTTGCAAATATTCATGTGCGAGTTTTATTTCTTTGACTGAATGGTCCTATTAAAGTTAATAAAACTAGTGCCTGAAGCCATTAAAACACACGTACAAGACTCTGCAGGATCAGGGCCCTCATTGCTGCATATTGCTAGTAGAGGAGAATAAAATAAACTTTGAAGAATATATGGTATGTAATAAAAGTATACAAATAGCTTATGAACTCAGTTTGATAAATTCTAAACAATTTACTTTTAATCAGCTCTGAAATACTGATGTGATATGTTGCATGGGAATTATAATTTGATAAATGGGCATATTTTAGGTTCCATATTGAGTCCAGATGGTTACAGATTCCTTAATATATCCATCCATGTGGCATTTGCACATTTGTGTATCTCAGTCTTCCTCTCATTTATGTTTAATGATGGATTGAATCCAAACAATGCAAGATGTTCTTCAGCATGCTACGCTTCTGTTAAGTGGACTGAGAGTCAGATACTTCTGCACAGGATCCTCTTTCTTTCAGCTTACTCAATTCCAAGACAATCAATCTCTATTTTATCAATGACATTTCATGTATAAGGAAATGATAGCACAAAGAGCCTCCCCAATTATCCATGAAGGAATCTAACTTGACAGTTGTGTCAACATCCTTGAAAGGTTATCAATTCTATTAGACTTTTGAACCAAAGTTATGGTTTTGTATATACTATCTTTTGCAGGTCTGTATTTGATCATTAAAACAAGCTGCAGATTTCAATTAACTAGGGGCACTCAGATTACTCAGGGCTTTGTGGTTTGTTTGGTTTTGGTGTTTTTTGTTTTTGTTTTTTTTTTTTCCTCTAGTGTGTGGTTTTTTGTTTGTTTGGTTTGGCTTTTTGAGGGAAAGATGAAGACTTCCAGATTATTCTACCACTTTTATGTGTCCCATCCTCTCACCTCCATTGCCCCTATTTCTCAGCCACTGATAGAAGAGCTGTTTTTCTTTTGGTGAGGAAATAGAAAACTAATTAGTTGGATTCCCACCAAAGAATTCAATTAACTGAGATAACAACTTCTTCCCTCAGGTCAGGGAGTCCTGTGGGACAGCAGCTGAACTTTACTCTTCTAATGGAAGAAACATCATGTTCACTTGCGCTAAGTTCTGAATTTGTTGGTAACCATAAAAAAGAATTAGCAAACAATAGCACTTTTTTTGGTGTGTGTTTTATTGCCTTTATAAATCAATGCTTCAGTGTTGTGGATTCACAATATGTTATCATTTTCACTGCTCATTAGACTTCTGTGCAAACACATGTAGACTCTGTACCCTTGAGTGGTGAAGGAATAATTTGTTATGCATCCACTCTAACCACTATTTGAGTTCAGATTTCCTCTCTTCAAATGTGTCTTAGTTGGTTTTTCATTGGAGACATATGTCATTGCCATCTCACACATCTGTCATTAGTCATTATTCCTGTCTTACTTATATTATATGGATGAAAAAAAATTATTAAATGCTACTCTAATAGTATTTATAGGAAAATTAAGTTGTGGTAATAAAATGGGTCAATTGTTAAGTATTTTGTTTCCATAATATATTTCATCGTTTTTCATTTGGAAAGCAAAGATTTCCTTTTTCTGCATAGCAATATCTTTTTCAGGTCAAACAGTTCCAGTACGAGATCATTAGCTCCTGTATTTGACATAATTAATGAATTTTGTGAATTTTGAATGAAGCTCAGTGCAAATTTCTGTGATTTTGAAGGAAGTTCAATGTGTGTGATTTAGCTACTTTTTAGCAGATTTATATCTAAATATTCTGGATCCTCCTAATGTCAAATATGTGGGCTACTTCTAAAGAACAACTTGTTAGGCAGAAATTTTCAATTCTTCTATTGGAAATTTCCATTAAACCTAAAATTATGTTAGATACAATCAAATGAAATCACAGAAAGAAGTAAATATCGGTTAATACTAGGGAAGGTTTTCATTATGGGTAAGTAAGCATCTTACCTATTATAATACCTTGTTCTTCTGGTTTACTATTATTCATCTTCACAAATGCTTTTGACAGATTATAATTTGACCCTATCAATATTGTTCCTGACACTTGTCATAAATTTCATATTTTTTGCATAAAACATCTCAAATCAAAATTTTAAGATATAGAATCTGATGTAAAATATTAAAAGCTATATTAGATAGCTTTGTCCTAACTGAAATTTATGTAGGATTTTTCAAAATCCCATATTTTGCATCATATGACATTTTAATGTACATTTTCTGATTAGATATGTTAATGTGTGTTTCCTGATATGGAACTCATACTTCCACGGGGTTATTTTCATTCCCCATTAGCTGAATTTCAGGATACTACCTTCTTCACTTAAATGCACAAGACAAGGATAAAGATTCATACAGTTCTAGTTCAAACAAATGAGTTTAGAAATCCTCTTAATAACTAGGTCTATCTTCTTAAAGGACAAGGAGCATATTATCTCACATCTTTCCAAGAGTGGTGCTCTGAGTTAGTCATATATATGCATCATAATTTGGAATAAATTTTATAAATTTATGTTGCGTATATATGGCTGTCTCTTGAGCTGATTTCAATTGTGCATTTTTAACTAGCTGTTATCTTTTTTTTGACAATTCATAATTTTCTCTATTTTACATATCTTCTAAATTGCCTTATTGTTTCTTCTTGTATTGTTTACATTTATTATTTCTGTTTTTGTGACTCCATGCTCCTTTTCCTGATGATTATCTATTAAGAGACAAAATGAAATTTTCTTTACAAAAAATAAATTCTGTTTCAGAAAAATCACTTTCTTTTTTTTTCTTCCTGTGACAGAAAGCCAAATTATGAATAATAGGAATTCAATAATTTCCAAACACAACTATTAAGCATTCAATATTTCTAGTGAAGATAAAGTTGATGGCAGTTGCTTGCGCAGTGCAATTTAAAAGGAATCAGATCAGCCTACCCTCTATCCCTTTCTGACTGATGCAATATCATGTTGGATATCATTACAGTTCTGCAGGTATTGTTCTTACCTGCTTGTCTAAGTGCACTCCCTGTGCTTGAAAATTTCCTCAGCAATCTTTATTTAAGTCTTGGACATTTAAAAAAATTCTGCAGGAAGAATTAGGAATCACAGCTCATATAGTAACTCATTTAGCCCTGTAATAAGCACACCAGCTGACAAAAGAGAGGCAGAAATTGGAAGTCATTGTGTGCATTTGGCAACTCTTGGTAAATCTATTTGAACATGGCAGTAACAAAACAACAGGGATCAAAATTTGGCTTTGTTGAAATAAATGACAAAATTTTTATCTATTATATGGCACCCAAGATATGCTGGAAGTTCTCTGAACAAATTTGTATGAGAATATGATAGGAGATATAGAGGGGGAAATATTTTAAATGAAAATAACTTTTTTTAATGAAACTTTTTAAAATGAAATAATTGAAAAGTTGCTAATTTTGTGACAATGATCCTGGTTTCTGTCAACTATTAATATCAATTGTGGAATAAAATTAAGTATGAAAATCTATTGTTTACTTTACGAAATGCAACACAATAGGCTTGCATGTCTCAATTTACTGGAATTCATTTTAAAATCATGATCAAGACCCTCAGAGTCTAGCTGCACCTGAGGATGGATGGAAAAGAAAAAACTCATTAATTATCTGTAAGAGAATTTTACATATAGGAAAAAACCTAGGAACCTCTGTGCAGTGGCAGAATGATCTTCGAATGGAAGAAGAGGGATTAGGGTTTGACTTTGGCCAGTTGTTTACTCTGGTTTCAATAATATGCAGTCTGAAATAGCAAAAGTGAGAATTTTTCAGTGCAAACCTTTTTCAAGGGCTAGTTGCCCTCACATTTACTTTCTGGAAAGGATGAAGAAGAAAGGTTTCCATAGGAACCAAGTGAAAACTTAAAGGTTGTGATGTTATTTAAATTGCACATATAGATGTTTTACTATGTCAAAAGAAGGAAGTTAATAATATTAGAAAACCACTCAGAGAAAAGGTGGCATAATAACATTAGAAAACAACCAATAAGCTAAAGAAGCACAAAATACTTACAAGAGAGACTGAGACTTATTCTGTATGCCATGTGTTTGTTTTTATTTATTTGTGTGTTTTTATTATAATTTTATTTCCTTTCAAAATCTCTTCTTCTGATGCGGTACAAGCCTGGGGTCAACAGAAATTATTTCAGCTACTCTGAAGTTGCAAACCTTCTCCAAAGGAAGAAAAACCCTTTGACCTCTAAGGAATGCAGAGAGGGAGATACAGGGTATTTTGAGCATTCCACCACTTGAAGTTGCCATTCAAAAGGCACAAATCAAAGGATTTTTTTCCCTGAAGAGTTGCTATGTGGAAGGCTGTGTCAAAATGATATATGCAAAAAATCCCATAGGAATCAAGAAGACATGCATTTTAAAGAAAAAAATGACCACATTATTAATTGCATCTCCATTATGATACTTGATAGTTAACTAATTCTTTTATACTAGTGAATACTCACATATTTGAGAAATATGACTGTCATACACTTTCTTAGACTATGAGAATAAATTTATTTTTAGAAGATTATTGCCATTCAGTGGAGAGTTGCACTATATCAACAATTCTTGTGATTATTAGCAACAAAAGGGTACCTGAACACCTTTTTTTAATACTTACTGAGACAAACAATAATGTAGTAACTAGTTAGTATTATATAAATATTTCCACACTCCTGGATAATCCAGGAAAATAATGATATTTCCTAAACTGCTGAGCTCATGGTCTCATGCTTAACCTGATACTTCATTTTCATGCTCAACAAGTTGTAAATTAAATTCTACAAAAATGTTCATTAAATCTGGTAATACAAACTGTCTTTCTATCCACAGAAATACAGGCAGCAGCTTTAATTTCATCCTTCCTCTTACCAGCAGAAATTTATCTGAAATGTGTTTATGTACCTTAACTGTACAAGGTTTTTTTTTTCAACACAATATGGAATTTTTCTTGTTCTTTTTGTTCAGACCATTATTCCTTTCTTCAGATAATTTCTTATAATGGAACTATAGAAGAGTTTGTTCAATAGCTTGAGTTTTGCAAGTAAAGTAATATAATATGAATCCAAGGATTTTTTTTGTGTTAGTAGGTGACCAAGTCAAACTTCTATGTTCAGAAGGATCAGTCAAGCCCATCAGAATTCTATTGAGATTGAAAAATCTGAAGAGAAACATTTTGCTCTTAGAGCCTCTGTCTGTGACATTAGAATTTTTTTCCTAATTCCTTTAGGAACTGTCAGCTATGAAGAATGGTCTGATTGACACACAGTCTATAACTTTCAGTTTTACATAGAGAACTTTGTTTCTCTGTTATAAAAGGTCTCTTATCCCATCAATCTAAGACATGAGATTTTATTCTTTTCTTTACAAAGACTGACACCCTATCTACACCTCTTATTCTCCCACTCAACTGGAAGATACCTGCATCTTATCACTTAGTATTCTGTTTCATGGGTCTGTTTCACAAGGGCAATTCTTCCTGCTAGTTAACCTCATGTCATTGATTGATACAGAAATTGCAATTACTGGATAGGTCATTAAAAGGAGGAGAAATTTTGGTGGACAGACTATTTGGTATCTTACCAAATAGGTATCTTTTTTAAAAAAAATAGAGACCCTAACATTTCCTCATAGTAGAAAAGAGACCAAATGCAATTGACACCAACATGTACTTTTTGCAGTGAAATGAAAGGATTCAAAAAGCTTATTTTTAAGTGTGCAAAGCAGATTTTGTTTAGTGGGCACAGAATATGAATTCTCTCTAGTAGTATTTTTGTTCTTATGTCAGTTCTCATATTACAGAAAAAAAAATGATGAACATTTCGGGTAGACATTGTTGAAGAAGGCACCGCAGAATATTATACTAGGGAGTTTCTGCTTACTGAAGAGCACAAGAATGTACCAGTTCAGACCAAGAGTCTGCTTAGACTGATACCTTGCCTGTGTCTGGCAAGGAACATCACCAGATTTCCTGTCAAATGTGTTTGATGACGTTAAAGAAAATATTGTATTTTCCCAATGTACAGCATCGTCATCTAAATCTAGAAAAAAAAAAGAAAAAATATATTCTTGAGATCTATTTTATCCTTCTGCTGGGGACCAGCAAGAGCAGGGCAGGGAGGTGCCCTCCTCAGCTGAGTATGGTCCTACAGCCTCTGTGCAGGATAAGCATTGCAAGAATGGGGATAACTGCTGGTCCTATTGACAGTTCATTTCATCACAAAAAAATTCAAGGTAGCCGGGACAATTTGAGGTTCATTTAGAAACATCCAGCCTATTCAAGATCTGCAGAAGGCAGAGCTAAGTACAGGGCTGAGCTACAGAAGAGTAGGGACTGGATGCCTCTGGCTACAGGGCAGTGGGGTTGGAGTGTTTTAGAATTATATAACTTATATCCCAAAAATACCTATTTCTTCTTTCTGATTGAAAAGGTATTCCAACTAATTCAAATATAGGTGTCTAAATTTGTACTGATATGTTTTATAGGGCTTAGTGCACTTTATGCACTTGTTTTTCCTAATTTTTTTGCAGCTCATAGTCTTTGTATCTTGCAACAAAGTTCAACAGTTAAACTATGCATCTGTCTGTATCTGTTTAGAGCGTGACACCTGCTAGTATACTTTTGTTACTTTATTCTTTATTTTGAAGAAACAAAGATAAATTTTTCTTTATTCATCTTTATTCATGCAACACATGATTTAACACTCTTAAACATATCACTTTACAGTCATGTCTTTTTCATTCTAAAACATTCTATTTAATTTTTTGCTGTACTGAAGCCAATCAAAGCTCCTATCTTTCCTGTTACTCCTATCTTTCCTGTTAAGATTTCTCATGACCTTCTCTAGCTCTTACTATTTCCTGTCTGAGATTAAGGGATCAGTACTGGGCTGATAGAGATATCGGGAAAATAACAAAGTTAATAATATCTGGCAGTCATTAATTGTCTACACCAAACTTAGAAGTTTAACACTTGGAACCTGAGCACCTGTGTCTGTTGTAAAGGAAGGTAGTGCCACATTGCTACCTCAGATCTTTTTTCTTAGAAAAAAGAAAATAAACCATAAACCATAAAAAAATCTTGTTACTGGTAAACGAGAATGTTTTAGATAAATCAAGATTCTTGAATGAGAAGCTTTCAAAGAAAAAAAGTTATATCTTTCTTTCAGTGTGCTTTGCTTCCTTGTTTGGTTTGAACTTTTAAAATTATTTTTTTCATGAAATTTACAGAAAACTTAGTGAGAAACTAACTGCCATACTATCCAGGCAACAAAATACCTTGTATTTCCAGGAGGGATGCAGATTTCTCCTCCAATTTTTTGATCATGTGTTGCACATGTCTGGTGTCAGTCACCAGAATGTTATCACAAGCAATCCTGAGGTAGGTGAACAAGTGTATCCTGGCTATTCTAGTTGCAACTTCAGAGAGAAAACAAGACAAATTATTTATCTGTCATTTCACATTTTGCTGTGGCTACATTATCTGCTCTAAGGCAAGCAACAAAGTCCAAAACATTACAGAAGAAAAGATGTCTTGCCATCAATCACTGTGACATTTGAGATAGTGCAGACATCGTAGGGCTTTAATCATTTCCCAGTAGACAAGAGATGTTTTACAGTGTCCACTCACTGAAGATCCTCAGCTGGTTACAATACTGAACACAAAGCACCCTAAGAGTTTCAATTTAAAGAAAAGGCACTGAGCTTTAACGCTATGGCAGCCAAGAACCTATGAGAATGTACTTCCATTCCATAACTGACACACATTCTGATGCCAAATATTGTAGCAGCTGCTGCGACAAAAATGTCTTGTTTGATAGAATTTACTGATAGGCAGGTAAAATGCAAGAGCTAGGATTATGGTCTAGCAATCTTTTTTTCTTTGTCTGTTGTATCTACACTCTAAATGACCATGAAAATTTCTAATTTCTAACACATCTGAGGAAAACAAGAGTGTATTGTGTCATTATTCAAGGATTACAATGTCTAGCATTTCCATGTGATAGACTGATGTGATACGGGAGACACACTTTGCTCCAAATGTTACTGGGAAACTAAATTGACATGAATGCAAAGGTGGCTTTTTTCCCAGGGAAAAGGAGTTTTCACATGAAAACTAATCTGAAACTATAAAATTCCTGAACTGTAAATATTTATTCCTATACTGTATGGAACTGTAGTAAAAGAGTACTCAAACTGGAATGGACAGAAATTTATCAAAATGCATCTTTGACATTTATTTATATAGATTTGGATGAGTATTTAGACTAAAGAAAAAAGCTTTTTTAAACAATCAACAGTTTTCATTGCTAATGAAAAATATTTTGCCTCTTATGAAGAGAGGAAAGTTTCAGTATTATCTCACTTTCAATAGAGGTACCTTCCAATAACTGATCCCTTACTATTTTAAAATATTAAAGGTTGGATAGAAGAAATATTGCTCATTGTCCTCTACTACAGAAATTGTTTACATCCTTTCTTAGTCTTGAAGCACCTGTGAAACCACTAGGATCTCACAAGATCTCTCAAAGATAATACTAACATCTACTATTACTTTTCTAAGAAAATGTTCAAACTCCTAGAACCTAAATCTCATCACAGCTTCTGTCACAAAGTCTTCAAGAAGTACATGAATAGTGGCATGGGTTTTTTTCCCAAAATGAGGATATTAAATATCTGTAATTTCCTTAAGACTTTTTAAATATAATTTGAATAGAATATATATATCATAGAAGCATATTGCAGTTTGAGGTTAGAGAGCTAGGAAAGTGCTTTTCCTGAAGAAGATTTAAATTACTTGTTATGAGTTTTTCCACAGAAAAATTGGCATTACATATTTTGTGTAAAGCTAACCCGATTTCCCAGAATTTTAAGGAACTTTGTCTCATGCTTCACTACACACCTTTGTCTTGGTACTATCAGCCTAGCACATGATATGTAACATTTTCTGGCTTAAGTGATGTGATTTAGGAAAACATATGCAAAATAGTCTTCAAAAATCAATTATACAGGAGTATAATACCAATTTTGCAATATTAATAAAGGTCCTAAGAGACAGCTCAGTTAATTTGCTCCAAATATAGTAAATTTATCCTCATGTATTATACATTGCTTAAATTTGTGTAATATAAATAATACATAGTGGCTAATAATTTATTTATAAGAAATAAACATAATTTCCTTTTCTTTTGTAGTTTTAAGCCACACTGTTATTCATGTACTATAGTTATGCCAATTAGCTATGCTTGCTAAGTGTAATAATATGTGCAAAATACAAAAATTATTTCAGGCAATCTTTAAGATCTGTCAAACATACTAGGAACTACAATAATGTTTTATTTAGTAAAAACAATTATGTATTTCTATGTTTTTCAAGCTCAGATTCTGTGTTCACCTCTGGTGTCTTTACATTCCAGTTAAAGTAAGTGTATGCATACACACACATGCACATACATACATCCAGAATCAACCAATTAAAAATACTCATCACTCTATGATGAAGTGGAGGAGGTAGTCAGGAAAAGAATTTAAACTATCTTTGATAAAGAATTTTGTTTTAAAATCCTGTCAGAGCAATGAATAAAGTACTCATCTATGGGTGAAAGTCCTGAAAAATTTTTTGTTCTGGTTTAAATACGAGTGAGTAATTTTTAAAATGGTATATTGTTAAGTTGTGCTTCTGCCTGTAGAGAAAAATAGGGTGTCCAGAAGAGTTTGTACATGTTAAGAATTTTGTACAAAAAGGCTTGAAATATTATACATACATGCATATTTGCTCTATTTTTGCTTTTCTCTAGATTTATTGGAACTCCATGACTATATATAGAATTTGGACTGATTATCATCATAAATTCTATACAGAAAAAATACTTAGGAATATTTATAGATTAAACTTACAGTAGAATTATTGAGGTTATAAACAGGTCTTCGAGCAAGTAGCTGTGATAAGTAGTATGAAAAAAAACCAATGAAGTGTGCCTTTAACATTACCAATGACTTTCAGTACTTTACCTTCATATTTGGTTTGGTTTTCTGCTGCTCCTGCTGGGGAATTTGTGCTTTTTTAGACAAATCTTAATTTTTCTGATACTCCCATGTGTATCTTCATCATTTATTAATATGGCATTCACATTGAGCATGCAGAAAAGTAACAGAAAACGGGGTAAAACCAAAATAACATAACATTAAAAAAAAGAATTTTCTCCATAAAAGAGTGAGAGTATTTGGGGAGGCATAATACCTGTATTTTTGACAAGCTTTCTAATGAAAAAAAAAACAAAACCAAACTCTATTAGTTATGTAATAGAAATTTAATGAGAAATCCACACCCCATCTTGTCATATTATTCATTAAAAATGATGGTTCAATATGTCCTTTAGAAGGATCAAAAAAGTCCCTTACTTGCACATGCAGATTTTTAAGTGCTATACCAAATCATTTCATTTTCTCCGCACCAGATGTTGTTTGGCTTGCTATTATTAGACCTAACACTGTCAAGCTTAAATCATTTAAAATCACCAGCTTAACATTCTTTTTAGTAACAGGGGAAAAAAAAGCAAGCACAGATGTTCAATACAGGTCCCATTTGCCCTCAGCCTATTTTTGCCTACAGCCTCCTTTTGCATGTCTTCCTTAAAAAGAGCAAAAATATGGTCAGAACATCAGTCTTCATTGACATCAGCTGTTTTATAGTTTAACCTCATTAAAGCATTAGATCAAAAGGTGCTTCCTTCTGCAGTTTGCAATGTGACAACTGGACAAGCTGTATTATACTCTCCAAATCTAGACCTATAAATCTTACACTTTTGAATTCCAACACGATTTCTTTCAGCACTGTAAGACAGTTACAGTATAACTCACAAAACTGAAATGCTAATGCATGCAATATATATGCAGGAAACAACTGGGGTAGCTGGCTCCACTGTCATGAGCTATGTTTCACATATCAGCAAGGGAAAAGGACATTGTTGTTAGAGGTAATACGATGTGGCATGGAATAAGAAACGTGTTAGAGGATTAAGTCTAATTTTAACTGCTATTTGAAGCCTGGCTGTGACAGCCATCAGTCTTAAAAACCTGAGAAAGATTTTGTTAATTATTTATGATGATAGTTATTTAGTGGTAGATATATCTGATTGACAACTTTTTATTTAAACTTTTTTCGAAAGTAGAAAAAGTGTCTTTTTTTTATGGCAGTAATTGTAGAAATAGAGCTGTAGTTTTTCTTAGAAAATGTTAGAAATAGAGCACTTGAAAAAGTTGAATGTGTAAAAGACTGAAATTATTCTCATAGTATTTGGGCTAAATTACAAGGTACATTATGTCTGAAATTACACATGTATGAGAGAAGAAAGATGTGCAAGGAGACGTTTGTGTTGTTAAGGTATGCAGACAGGTTATGCCCATGTTCTGAAGATTAGGTGACTGAATGGAGCCTACGAAATTACTGAACATAGGATGAGGAATTTCTGGACAAAACAAATAAGAGTGAGAAGCTCAAAGAAACAGTTTTCAGTATAAGAATGATACCATGAGGGTGAGGCATGGCATGACAGTTTGTCAAATATCACAGATAATTAGAGTAGTTCATTTTGGATTCACACAACACCCAGGTAAACATATCAGAAATACCATCTGTGTATGAAACGATGTAGGTAACTTTATCAGAAATAGCAAATTTGGATACAGAAGGAACAAAACTGTAACCAATAGGAAGAAAGTATTAGGGGTGTTTTATTATCTGGGCAAAGATAAGGACAAAGAAACAGAGACAGAGGTAAATGGGGAAGGAGCATAGGAAAATGGAGATAAGTGGGGTTAAAATGGACTGTTTGAATATAAGCAAGATGGTGGTCAGTGCACTAGTGCACTTGTCTGACTGACCTCTACACCTGATCACTGTAAATTTTCCTACCCCTTATTGAGCTCTATTCCTAAAAGGGGAGTATGTATGTGACATGTGCACAACCACCAGACTACAGAGTAGCTAAACAGAAGAAACAAGACGATTCTGTTGCATGGCTCATGTGAATGTGGTGTCTGCATATTTGGATGCTAATAAAGGCATCATTCTCTGTCCAGGTTAGTCTGTGTGGCTGTTGTTGGTCTGTGATGTGTATCTATATATATTAATGTGTGCTTGGCCTCGTTGCTAATCAGACCTAGAGACTGGTGACTACAGCAGCTGTGTCTATGTGATAGAGACTAGATAAACTCTTGCTGGTGTGAGCCCTCCTAAATCTGCAGTAAGGATCAGGAAAAAACTTCCCTGAAACCCAAGGATTTCTAGCTGTGGCTTCCCTTAGAAGATGTGGCGGGGATTTTTTGGGTTTTTTGTGTTTTGTATTTTTTTTTTTTTTAATTATGAAAAGGTCCAGAGTAGTGTCTTCTTGTTCCTTGAAAACTCAAGCCCGGTGTCGCCTAGAAAAGAAAATGCCTAATGTCAGGTGGATGTAAGTAGGATTTGTCCTAATTTTTTCAGTAGCTTCTCCACCTAATCTCATAAGGAACATTTCTAATTTTCAAGGACTCAGTCATCACAAAAAATGAAGTTCTGTATCCTTCTTTCTTAAGGCATCTTCTGACATGTAAAAGTTGATAGACTGCTCAACCTATCCTACCACATTAATCAAATAATCAGTTTTAAGGAAATTAGGCTTTCATGTGAGAAATCCTCAGTTACTTCATTTTTCCTGTCAAACAAAGTATAAAAATATTCTGCTGGAGTCATATTTACAGGTTTTAAATATTGCTGTTTTTTCTCAATAGCTAAGCAATTCCTACGTTGTGCTCTCTACTGAAAATCTTGTGTGTGGGTAGCATAAAAGCAAAATGGAAAAATCAAAATCTTTTAGAAAAGACAAGTGAATACAATTATAAGTAATATTTTCTTTAAATATAGTATTTTAAAATTCCTTCCAATATCGTGAAACCAGGGAATTACAGGGAAAGACCCTCAGCTGGAGAAGTCTTTTTAATGTCTCTTGAATGAGCCAGGCTCATCCTGCACAGATAGAAAGAGATATACAATGCCATGTTTCATTGTTGTGGAGGAAGTTTTTAGGGATATATTTTTTAAGATTTCATGTACATGTATTTCTGTTTACTCCTTTTGCAAAAGGGTTTGTACATATTCTGCTTATTTAGAACATACTCTTCAGCACTAAGCACAAGAACATCCTCCAGTCACTGGAGGAACTGAACTGATCTGGCATATGATTGCATGCATGCTCTGCTTTCTTTCCAAGTCAGTATTCACAATAAGAATAGGAACGGTGAAAATTAATACTTTGACATTTTATTTTAATCTTGTTTCTGTTTTTAAGAGTGGATTAGCATCTCTGTAATTAGATGAGGTCCTGCTTTTTATGGAATTCTCAAACAGCTTTGGATCTTTTGTTTAGTCCATATGGATCCAAAGTACCTGCTAGAATGGGTAGATAGCAGTCTTGCTGTATATATAGTAAGAGAACAGACTTTATGTGAACAGTAGGTAATGACAAAGAAAAGTATGTGTTATATTTCTCTCCAACGTCTTGCTGGAGAGGGCAAGGTCTAATATTTGGATTTGTTTTGGCAAAGACAATTGCATTTTGGCATTTCACATTCTGGTTAAATGCTATGGTATTAACATAGAACAGCTTTGAATATGTTGGCTACATTTTATGAGTAAAATACCTCACATATTTAACAAGGAGAAATAGTTTGTGTTTGTACATTCCATCTGGAAATAGCATCTATTTGAACCAAGAAAGGAAAGCACTTTGGACATAAAGAAAAGATTCTTAATGGACCTAAGAGTCTGTTAAAACCCATCCTATTCTCTGTTTATTATTTATGTGTTTCAGAAGGCTGGGTCTGTGATTCCTATACTTTATACATGGAAATTGAGGGCATTCATTAAGGAAGGGGTTTTTAAAAGAAGCAAAGTATAAAGGTGGATCTCAAGTACTTGACTTAGCACTAAAGCATAGACATAGGCTGTTGATCAACAGTGTCTAAACTGAAGTGCCTAAAATTCACAAGCTATATATAGATACATAAAATTCCTTTTGTGAAAAGTCTAGAAGAATGCCAGTATGACAGGATGAAAAATGAAGGTAAACACATTAGGAAGAAGTCTCAAAAACTACCTCTTCCTAGCTGTCAATCACAACCATCACAAATTGTGTGACAGAACACTCTGCAATAGCAGATTTTTTCAGAGTTCAGTTTTCTCTTAAAAAACTCTAATCCACTCAGACATCTACATTACAGACCATAGTCTACATAAAAGAATTATGAGGATGAAAGAGAAAACTTGTGGGAAGGATGAAATAAATAGTGTGTTTCTCAGAGGTTATGTCTGACATAAGTCTTCTTTTATAAGTTTTTGTTGCTACTCAACAGTTCTAACTGTAACTAGCCCTCTCATTCTTCTCAATGTGCCCTTTGGTATCTTTGTGTCTCCATTCCAGTTACACATGCCAGTCTCTTTTTCTCCCTCTCTCTTTGTCATCTTTTTCATGTATGTTAGTGCTCAAAGAAGCTTCAAAAATAGCCATTCTCCCCAGTCCATTCAGGATGGGAGTGTGTACAAAGGAGATGGAGGGAGATTACCGTGAACTCAGTGAGGCTTCTTCATTTAAGAGACCCAGAGGAGAAGGAACTAGTGGGAAACAGGAAGTGTCTGAGATAGGGAGTGTCTCTTTTACTTCCCTAGCATATTGAAAAATTGACCAAAAAAAAAAAAAGAAAAAAAAAGATAGCACTACCAGGGTCCCTTAATGAAGTGAAGATTTGGAAACCCTCAGAGTCTAAAGCTGATATTTTATTCATGTTAATCAGAAACAGAGTAGTGTGTTATTGTATTTATAAAATCAGGATAAATTGAAATGCTATGTCTCTCATAGTGCCTTGAAATGAAATATCCATGCTTGGGAAACACAGATGATGAAGCCCAAAAAAGAAGTAATGTTTTTGGGGGAGATGTAACCTAAGTGTGGCACAGAGCAAAAAAAAAGAAAATGAATTACAGAAAGCCTTTGGTCATCTGTGTGGGTATACAGCATAAGTTGTCTGTTTTCCAGCAATCATTGAGAATTTTAGAGGTAGTCAGTCAAGTAAACTACCTAGAGGCAATTCTAGTGTCTCATAAATCCTAAAGAACCTGAAAGATCATTATTATTTCTAAGGTGCTTCAGACTCTTGGGGTTTTTTTGTAGAGAAGCTGAAACATTTCGAGTCTGTATTTCTGTTGTTGCCTGTGTCTTTTGTGTTTTCAAAAGATAGATATTATTTTACAGTACTTTTTTTTTTCATCCTGTGGAAGGTAAAAGCCTGGTGTTAGTGGTCTGGCTTAATATAACTATTTCTTCTAAAACAGCCTTTCTGTACGACCACATTATGCACTTAGACTAATTGCATCTCAATTTCCTTCTGATAAAATGAGAAAAACAATGCGTGGGGGGTTTTCTTTCCCTCTCTCTTTTGTTTATTCAAAATAGAACTTTTTACAACATTGTATTTTATATTTACCTTAATGGCAAATTGAAACGCTAGTTTCAATTTTCATAATAAAAATAGTAAAAACAATAGGTTTTTTATGACCTGACTCTCGTTTCAGAGAATTCAGCTGGTATACAGCTATTTTTTCAAGTAAGAATAGACCTAAACTTCTGTAGGTCTCATTTCAATGAAAAGCTTTATGTTTTTTTGCCTGTTTCTGTTGAAAAGTTTTTTTTTTGCAATTACACAACTTTCCAGATAAAATTACCAAGCAAGAAATGCCTTTTTCATCTTGGGAGACCTTTTATGACAAACCTCAGGAGAAAGCTCATAACTACAAGTACTGCATTCATCTGAAGGGTAGAAGGAGGACAGACAATTGAAGGTGAAGTTACTGAAATTTTTAGCACAAACATATGAATTAAATATTACAAGGACAAGAAATGTTAGAAGAGACTCGTGAAGAAAAAGAACCTAATTTTGCTTCTTCATTAAATTACAAGTATAAAAACTTCAAAGGTTTCATATTGGGTTTTGTAGCTAGATACATTATCTAAATTCTGCATCTGTTGTTTAAAACTTGACTTTTTTTTCCTGTACACATTATATGCTTTTGCACTTTTCAGTGTTATTTTCTAGAGACTTAGACTTACTGCCCAAAATTTACAGTCTACTCTAGTTCATTATAAACAGGGGACCACAGTGCTGACTTGCCTTATTTGAAGCTGGGCCAAGCTCATATAAAAGATCTGCAAAACCAATTAAAACTTTTATCAAACACTTGATTTTTTTTCTCCTGTTGTACTTCAGTATATCCCCACACATAACATATCTTTGTAGGCAAGTAAGACAGGAAGCCATACAGGTAATTTATCTAATTTACTCCTCCATGTCTAGCACTACCAGAGACAGTTTATGCTGAGTTAAATTACTCCTTATCATGTCTGACTGCTTCACTTTCTTGCATTGCTATAATTATGGAATATTCCAACATTTGTTCACTGAAAGGATCAACATTTGGAGACAAATACTTTTCCTTTCTATTTTCTAGTCTAACTGAAGAGTGTACAAATCATGCAATAAGTCTGTTGAGGATATCTCCAAACTAATCACTTTTGCTGCCATGCCAGTATCATCTAATAGAGATAGGGGCATGATGAGAACTAAAACTACTTCCCCAGATTGTACAAAGATATATTTCAGTTAAAATTAATGTTCTGTGATGTATCCCAGTTTGTTATAACACTCTTTTCTCCATATCAAGTCTCTGCTAAATCAGTGACTTTTGTAACATGGTCTATGTTTTAGCATCCCTTTTTACTTTTCTAGAATTGTGTTCTCACATGAGCTTTGATCCTTTTCTCAAGAAACACAGGTGTACTTGCTCAAGGAGAGAAAGAGCCCCTTCACTGGTTGACCTGCAACTGATCTCAGCTGTGTCATGGCCGGCTTCAGTCATGCAATGCTGACTGGACGCTGTGTTGGCCAACAACCATTGCATCTGCGTGACGGTTATTGTGTGGCAGAAGTTCAGATCCCCCAGCCAAAGAGGCTTAATGTGACCATATTTGATCACAGAAGGCACTTTAAAGTTCATCTAGTTCCAAAATCTCTGCATTGGACAGGAACATCTTCCACTAGACCAGAGCCCAATTCAACTTGGCCTTAGATGCTTACAGGGATAGGGCATCCACAGCTTCTCTGGACAGCCTGTTCCAGCGCCTAGACCTAAACCTCTCTGAGTTTAAAGCCATTCCCCCTTGGCCTACATGCTCTTGTAAATAGGTTCTCTTCATCTTTCTTGTAGGCTCTCTTTAGGTACTGGAAGGCCACAATTAGGGCACCATGAAACCTCTTTTCCAGCCTGAACATAGCCAATTCTCTCAGCCTTAACTCATAGGAGAGGTGTTCCTATCAACTTGGTGGCCTCCTCTGGACTTGCTCCAACAAACCTATATTCTTCCTGTTCTGGGGACCACAGACCTGGATGCAGTACTACAGACGATCTGCAGTCAGGAAAGGTTTATCCACCTTGGATTGGGATGACTCCCAAAGAGACTTCTTGAGTTTGAGAACCCTCACCTCTTTGGATTAGAGATTACATTTTCTAGGTTACCATTTCTAAAAGGTTGAGGAGACTTGAGTTAGTTTTGTAGGACCTATTCCATATGATATCACAAATCAGTATTCAAATGGACAATTGGTTTATCTGNGATCAAAGGCAGTGCCCTCTGGGGCACCCCCATTTCGGGGTGTCAGGTCCCCTAAATTAGACAGAGACATGTCGTGGGTTCCGACAGGTTTAACTGGTTTATAAAATAATTCACACTTGAATATATAGTTTCTCTCAGTTTTATAAGCCTCTGAGAAACCATCCTTAGTGGGGTATATTATCTTATCTTGCGAACTATATAACCTCAGCTTTATAATTTTTCCATATAAGTTGTTCCTATTAGAAGCACTTATTGAGAACTGCTTCAGTGACATTCTTTCTAACTTTTCCTCCAGTTTTCATAGAATCATAGAATATTCTGAGTTGGAAGGGATCAACTAGGATCAGCAAATTCCAACTCCTGCCGCTGAACAGGGCAACCCCAAGAGTTACACCATGTGCCTGGGACTCTTGTCCAAATGCTTCTTGAGCTCTGTCAGGCTTGGTGCCATGACCACTTCCCTGGGGAGCCTGTTCCAGTGCCCAGCTGCTCTCTGGGTGAAAAACCTTTCTCTATTATCCAACCTAAAGCTCCTCTGACACAGTTTCATACCATTCCGTTGGGTCCATTGGGTCACCAAAGAGATCAGTGCTTGCCCCTAGAGATCAGTGCTTGCCCCTCTGCTTCCCCTTGTGAGGAAATTGAAGTCTGCAGTGAGGTCTTAGTCTCCTTCAGGCTGAACAGACCAAGTAAACTCATCCACTCCTCATATGGCTTCCCCTCTAGACTCTCCACCATCTTCATAGTCCTCTTTTAGATGCTCTCTAATAGTTTTATGTCTTTTTTATACTGCAGTGCCCCAAACTGCACACAATATTCAAAGCAGGGCTGCAACCAGTGCAGAGCAGTGTGGGACAATCACCTTCCTTGACCAGCTGGTGATTCATTCATGAATAATCTTTATTTAGAAATAGACCTGTAGGGCAGCATGCTGAAGTGATATCTCTTTAAGGAAGGTAGTGACCTCCTGCAATAAAAGGGTGGCTTGATATGATAGTCTGCACAGGAAGTCATTTGTTATTATACATACAGTATTCAGAACTGTAGGATTTGAGAATCTCAGTTATACCTGTGGAGTATTATTCATAGATTTCAAGTTGAGAATTTAAGTAAATAAAGAAATAGATGAAGCCTATATCCAGAAAGTCTTCAGGCTAAGTGTGCTGGCAAAAAATTACACACATCTCCACTTCCAGCTTACCTGGACCCAAGCCTGGGAGCAAATAAACAGTTGTGGACAATTTTCAGACTGGGACTCTCTGAAGGGAAACAGGGAGTTTAATTCCACTGACAGCACAGAAAGATATATACTGGTGTGTCGCACGCGGACACGAAGGAAGACACGTATACTCACGCTCTCACGGCAGGTGAAAGGCCAAGAAGAAGGTGGCCTCTTTATTCAGACAGTTAAATACCTTCTTAACAATCACTGTGGATTGGATGGTAGATATTACCACCCCTCAATCACACTGGTCAAAGGAAATATCCATCAAACATCTCCGCCCAGGAGAAAGAATGAAAACAATAAGGACAGTTAGACAAACATAGCTGTGTTTACAGAAGAGTGTGTGAGAACTTCTATCACAGAATTAAAAACATCTAAGCACGGCAGAAATCAGGGCGACACTGGTGGTCACAAAAGAAGTGCAAGATGAAGGAAATAGAACATTGTTTGATAGACCATACGGTGATGAAGTCTCAGAAAAATCATCCCAGTCGTCCCTATTTTCTCTAAGAAGAGAGGAAAGATGTAGATCTGCTTATGTCTTAACACCAGGATACCTGGGAAGCACTAAAAACATCCTTGTAACTATTGTCACGTGTACAAACACTTGTATGTAAAAACAGAGCCTACTTGGGCATTATTGTCATAGCTTTTCAGAGTCTTAGCAACAATTTTATTTATTAATTATGGAAAATGTGAAATAGCTATTTTCAGTAAAATAAAGCAAATTTTGAAAAATAATGTAGATGACATCCTGGAAATATAAACCATGTACTCTGTATTTTTAGATTTTGTTTTGTAACTGGATTGCTATACAACGGTTTAATCATTTTTAAAATAATAAGATCATTTTCCTAAATAATATATCATAGTTTAGGGTACATGTTTCACACTGTGTTGTGGTGCATTTATAGTGAAGCATTATTAACCACATTTTTTGCATAATCCCATTACTTCATGTTATGTGATTGACAAGACTTAGATTTTTCTTACATCTTCCTGATTTCAAATGCATAGATGTTCTGAAGTCATTATGCTCTTTCAGATTCCTTTTTGTATGCTTCCCACTGTGCCACATAAGTTTCACACACCATTACTCAATTAAAAGATAGCATAAAAAAATTATTATATTTAGCCTGAATCACTTAGATGGAGCTTTGGAACCCATGCATAAATGTCTGTGGTTTCATGAACACAATGGATGTTTTCTTCTTCAGCAAAAGATTATTTCTAAAAAATACAGAAAACCAGTAAACTCAGTTAATTATATTAACTGACAGTGTGTAGTATAACCAAAGAATGCAGAGATGTTTGTTGTCTCTAATAAAGTGACAAAGAGTTTCCTGAAACAAAAAAAAGTCAGCAAGGGAAACTGTTTTTCTGAAAAAAGGCAGCCCACAGAGAAATCCAAGAGCTGTAGCAGCAAAATCACTTTATTACAGCATATTGGTGGTCTAAATACCATGCAGCAGTTATCTCCCATTCTCTGCAGTGCTGTCACAGATGTCAAGGACATGAGAAAAATGAGGATGAGAATACTTTATCTTGCAGTTAAAAGCAAAGAATTCAGATTAAGAACTTCTCCTCATGTTAGCCACTGTGCATTTTCATATTCATAGATGAGATTTAAATCTACACAAATTAGGAAAATGATGACTGAAAAAAAAAAACCCTGTGAAAGTAAATTTTAAATTTTTTTTTTGTCATGAGAATAAGTTAATTTTCTATTACTATCATCCAAGCATAATTAATGTACATCTGAAAGAAACATAGTTGAGTTTTTAGTGGCATATACATGAAAGAAACCAACAGGGTTGCCCTGTAAAAACCTCTTCTAAAAAGAAAAATATTAAATTGCTCTTTGTAGCTTCTTCAGTTTAAAAAAAGTGATTATGCTTTGCATGTTGTAAAACTACAACTCAAACTACACCAGCAGGGGAGTGAAACTTGGAGGTGTAAACATGGAAAGAAAGATAAGATTTCAGCTGAGATTTCAAATTAAATTAAAAGGAGAAGTAGAGGTATGTTGTTTCAGATGCCAAAAACAGCAGAAGAGAAGGTTTCTGCACCAGATTGTGCAGAAAGTGAGGGAGACTAAAACTGGATGAGTAGGGAATAAAAGGATAAGGAGAAGTTAAGTATTATAGAATATTTGTAAGTAAGATAGCAAGTATCAGTAAGATAGCAAGTTTTTGTATGAATGTTTTTTCTTCAAAAATGCCATTTTAAAGACTTAAAAAATAAAATAATAAAAATAAAATACCCCTAACATACACATCAGTTAAAAACAAACACAAAGCAACAAACCTAATAGCAGCATGATATATCTGTATGTTATTTTTCCATTTTAAGTGTGTAATGATTCCTTTAGGGCCATAAAATTGTTAGATGGCAAAATATGCCAAAGTACATAGAAAAATCAACATCTCATGTGAACAGAAATTCGTATTGGATAGATACTAATGTCATATCCCAGAACAAAAATACATGTGCAAAACATATATTCTGCATATGTAGTCTTCTCCCTGTACCAGCCTTGGTATATTATCTTTCCCTTTAGATAATTTCCCATTGGCCTTTTCCTGCCAGAACTCTGACCTGGAACCCAGCATTTATTTCCAAAATATTTTTTATTTACATGGTTATTCTCTTAAGCATAGCTAACAAAGCAGAAAGTTGAGTTTTACACTACCTCAGCAGAGCTGTCTCTTCTTTCTTTAGGATCATTGCTGATTTAGCTGTCTATAGCTGGATCTGTTACTGCCAGTAAAATTAAGTTCCTGAGTGCCATGCTAACTATTGTAAAATATGGTAATTTTTTCCCCCAATGCTTATTTTCTTCTAAAGCTATGCCATTAGCAGTGTCACTTGTGAGTGTAAAAGGGTGTGTTGATGGTTTATATATGAATATTCAAGGACCCCTGAAGTAACAGTGAATCATGAGACTAACAGAAATGTTTAGGATGTCTGTTACGGAAGCAGATACCTACTTGGCTCCCAGCTCTTACTTGGGTTCTGAAAGAAAACATGTACACCAAAAAACTTTAAATACTTTTCCTTGGATTTCTTCCCCTTCTCCTCCCCTCACCCAGTTTTAATATTTCCTAGGCTCTTTATAGTAGTCAATATACCAATTTTATTTTCAAATTGTGCACCATTTTATTAGGAAAGATAATATTAATACCTAATGCTTAATTTGCTTTTGCAGCATGGAACAATACTGTTTCTCAAAAAAAGTTAATTTTTAAGAACATTTTAGTATGAATACAGAATGGTAGTTAACTTCATCACATTAAAAAGGAACAATTCGCTCCAAAAGAGAAGAAACCAAGTAGAAAAATAGAAGAAGGTAGCATATGTATAGAAATATGAGTCTATGTCTTTCCTGTTAATTGATGTCTAACTATGAGAAATTAATGAGAGAAACCAAAACACTATTTTAATTTGGATGAGGAAGAGCTTTCACATTTGTTGGTGGGGTTTTTTGTCCTCCTGCGAAAACCTGAAAGAAGTGATAACAGATTTTAGACTGAAGAACAGCAAGTGCAGCTTGCATTTGTGGGCTGATTAGTCATGTTTTGTTAAGAGGTGAGGAGAGAAATAAAACAAGCTCATCACACTGTTAAAAGAATCTTCTTTGATGTAACCTGTTGAATTTATTTTCTAGTTCTGATAAGATTGATCACAAGACATCATCTTTACCATTGCATCTTGTATTTTTTGCCCAAATTTTGCTCTGTATTGATAAGCAGGGATTTTTAGGAACAATGCTTTTAGCCAACTCATGATACTCAACAACTATTCTTGAGGAAACTGTGAGGAGGATGTAAACTAGATGAGAAAATGACAGCATTGTGAGTCTTGGAGGGGGTCAAGAGAGGCTTGAAGTCTGCCTGGCAGAAATCTGTGAATTTGTCAAATGAAAAATATGTAATGATTAAAGGTTTCACAACAAAAGGAAAGCATTATAGTTCAATCTAAAGAATTTGTGAAACACTTGAAGAAAGCAGGTACAAAATTACTGTCAATGACAAGCCCTGTAAAAGTTCAAGTCATATTAAAGGAGTAAAAGTAATGATGAATTTAAAAAGAAGTTTAGAGGCAATGCACAGTTTTTCTGTAAGTATGTTATTAGCGCTTCCAAAATAGCTTAGCACCTCAAATCAGTGAGTGGCGTTGTCTGTAGTAAATCATATTTATCTGTGCCCTAGATAACTGCATTTTCTTTCAAGTTGCTTTTCTTTTTACACGATAACATTGCTGAGCTGCTTGGTTAAGTAATACTTGCCCATAAAATGAAAATGTTCAGAATTTTAACCATGAAACAATGATAAAAATACTGAATCAACTGTACTAACTACTGGTTGAGTGATGTGTCTCTCTGTCTTATAGAAGTTAATGGAATTAGCATTGAAACCTCCAATGGTCACACACAGATTCTCTCACATTAATCCATTTCTTCTCTCTGTAAAATAATCTCATAATAATATTGGATTTACTTCTATTGGCCTCTGATCTCCATTGTTCAATGCAGGAGCTTTAATTTTTACCATGGGAAACCCAAGTTATTCTATGACTGCTGAAGCATCAAGAAACAACAATATTTCTTACACATTTTGCAGGTGGCTTAAAAGGAAATCTTACATCAAAAGACTTAATTAAAAAACTATTGGTCTACTATTTGCCACACAATCCAATGGCATATGCATGAATGCCTCAGAGAGTCAGGAAATGTGTAACTGTTCAAGAGAAATAAGGAACTGAATAAATGTCCAGAAGGTAAAGGAGAGATGATATTAATAATTAACATATTAAATTATGAATTCTTATAGGTTCTGTGAGAAATGTAACACTTTGTACTAAGAACTGAAGGACAGACTCACTGAAATGAAGGAAGTCTCACTTAGGGTCAGCAAATGCCAGATTTATAAAGAAAAGAACTTGAAAATCCATTTATACAAATACCTGATTTCTAAATAGAACTTTTTTTTTTTGTAGAGAAGGCATTGCAATGTCTTCCTCATGCTTTCAGGAGGTGTCTTGCATACAGGAGGTGGGTTGAGATGGGTGGATTTAAAATTGCTAAAAATCTAGTTCCAACATGGAGTAATGTCCTCATGGTTGAAACTGTGTGTGAATAAACACCAGTTTGGATGGCAGATTATATAAAAGAGAGCTCACCCTTTTCCAAAGTGGAGAAGTGAAATAGGTGTTACATTGGTCTAGAGAAGGCACCAAAATACCCAGATTCACTTTCTGAGTGAGGTATCATCGCATTTAAAATACTTTAAGTATCTCCTCTTATTAAAGTATGCAAGGCTGTTAAGACCTAGCTGGTATGGTTGGAGCATTTTCCTCCAGCGTCAGTGTATCATATGATATTTTTAAAAATAAATGAACCTCTCTGACTTTAATACCTTAGGCATGAAACTTAAAGAAAAGGAAAGATCCCCAAGTGATCATTTAGTTCAGCTCCCTGAACTAATCAGGTTCAAATTTTTATATGAATTCCTTGACAAAAAAATTATATTCTTTTGTATCTTATTTCCTTACTGAGAAAAAAAAAAAAGTGAAGAGTAATAGGAAGAGTAATACCCACTCAACTGATTGGTAATTAATAAGAACATAAGAATGGCCAGAGTGGGTTACACTGAAGGCACACCTAGCCCCAGATAGTAATTCAATCAGAATCAATAAGCATGTGTTTAATTAAAAGGAGATGTTCAAGGCCAAGCTGGATGGAGCTCTGAGCAATCTGGTCAAGTGAAAGGTGTCCCTGCCCATGGCAATGGGGTTGGAACTAGATGATCTTTAAGGTCCTTTCCAGCCCAAACTATTCTATGATTCTATGAAAAAGAAAGAATGTGGAAAATATACATGATCCGCTTTAACTTTTTCCCAGAGTCCTACTAGCTTATGTTCAGGAATTTCCATGTATATATAATAAATAAATATGTCTGCAACATCATCCAGGTACAAATTCTTGTCTTTTATTTAAAAAAAAAGTGGATGGTTTTTTGAACCTTACTTATATCAGTTTTATTTGTCATCCTTTAGTTCTTTTACACAAAGAGACAACTATCTTTCCCTATAAATTTTTGCCAATTCATGATTTGCAAATTTTTAGCTAATTGTCCTTGTTTTTCTCTTTAAAACTCATGGATTCCAGCTTACCATTCCCAGTATGGAAGACATTCCATAACTTTGATCATCATATTTTGTAAATGTTTGTGAAGCACTCAATACTGCAGGGTGGATCACTATTAAAAAAGATATGAAGAAATAAATAATTCTGTCTTCAGGGCAGGATTTGAATAATCCAGTGAATAAGTCTGGGTATAGACTATTAAACAAGATGAAGGCTAAAAAAGGGAAAACTGCTCATTAATGAGAACTGTCTGCTTCAAGACTGAATAAGGCAGGGATTTGGAGGATAGAAAAAGTATATCCTCGTGTCATAGTCCTGAAAAATGAAATACAGCATTGACAAAAAGGGATACAGACAATCTTGATTCCGGTATTCGTATGCTTCTGGGTGTTTGCCATTATGAGCTAAATAATAGTCTGTAAACCCTTTTTTTCACTGTATGTAAAAGATTAAGAGAGAATAGAATGTTGCAACTTTGCAATGAACAGAAAGAAACACAGATGAGCAGTGAATTTCACCTGATGGTATTGCAGAACAATTGCCCTTTATAGCAGACCTCCAGAGAGTGATATATATTTATTGCGGATTATGTTATTATTTAGAGAACAGCAAGAAGAGATTTTTTTTCACACTGACAGTTCTCTTTTTATTCCTGTTTCTCACCCCATTACTTATGCATTTTGGTGTAAGAGAAACAGATAGGAGAGACAGAAGAAAAGGATGAGGATGATATGTCTGTTTTTGGATGGAGAAGTGCCAGCAGAGGTAAAGAACTGTCACAGGCAGGTGTTAAAAGCTGCTTTCACTCCTCAAATGCAGGCACAGAGGGTATGAGAATGTCTTCTGAAAGAAAAGCATGTTCTTAGGACCAATTTAGAGGTGAATAGAAAACAAAGCAATAACTGAAGGACAGGTGTGTCTGCAGTTCCTAAGTTTCATAATACCAAGGTTTCCAGGTAGATTTTCAAAATTGGGTGTCATGATTTAATTTTTATTTTCACATAAAATTTTTCCAGATTTTTCAGACATGTATTGACATTTTGATAATGAAATAGTATACAAGTTATACACACAGATTATGTTTTAAAGGCCTCAAGAAGAGATTAATCATAGTGATTCACTGTACCAGCAAATCACTTCAAAAAAAGCAAAATCATATACGTCTTCTTTATTGAGAACACTAGACTTTTTCAAAGGCTTTTTTCTTTTTCTTTTTTGTTATGTTTGTTTTTTTGTTGTTGTTTTGTTTGAGGGGCTTTTTGTTGTTTTTGGGGTTTTTTTTTGTTTTTTTGGGGTTTTTGTTTGGGTTTTTGGTTTTTTTTTT
>VXAD01013230.1:0-66629 GCA_013399195.1 Dicrurus megarhynchus | reverse complement strand
TTTTTTTTTTTTAATGAACAAAACTAACTTGTCTGCAAATGTAGTTTTGTCTCATTTATTCTTGTCAGGACTAAAGTGGAATTTTTCTAATATTTAATTTCTCTGCATTTTTTACTGTGGCAGTTTTGTTCCTTTGTGCCTCTCTCCTTGAAGGAATAATGTTTTTCTCCTGAAGATCTGAGAATCGGAGATCTGCAGATCTGAATCCTCAATTTTGTGGAGTTATTTTGCAATTAAAATAAGCAAGTATGTTTTTTGCTTGGTTGATTGGTTCGGGTTTTTTGCTTCAGAAAAGAGATTGGAGACTTTTAGGATATTATGGAATTTTTTGAGTAATTTAACATCATATGAATGATGAGGAATTTCAGAAGGATTTAAAAAAAAATTAAGTAAACAAAAAGTGGCAAGGAAGCTTTAGCATGGATAAAGTAACGTATTAAGGAAAATATATTTATATCTCAGGAGAGATATCCTGAAGACAATTTTTACATTCCACTGAAATAATCTATAAAATGTGCAATAACAACTCAAAAGTAAAAAATATTAGGCATGATGAGAAAGGTATTGCATGCAGTTGTCCACTTCTCCGTTTCTGTGAACATCATCATTTCTTCGATATGGAAAAATAAGGTTGTTATTCATGAAATCCTACTGTATTAGAACTTTTAGATCTTACTGCCCTATAGGGCTGTGAAGGCAGACAATACCAGTGAGTTTAAAAATGAATGAGATTGATGGACAATGAAACCACAAAAGGGAAGTGGATACTTGCCATCTGCTCTGTCCAGTGATGGCAGATGCCAGGAAATGAACAGTCATAGAATCATAGAATGACTTGTGTTGTAAGGGACTTTAGAGAGCATCAATTGCCAAATCCCCTGCCATACACAGGTACACCTTTTTCTAGACCAGGTTCTCAGAGCCCTATCCAACCTGGCCTTGAAGACTTCCAGGGACAGGGCATCTACAACATATCTGGGCAACCAGTTCTTGTGCCTCATTACTCTCACAGCGAAGAATTTCTTCCTTATATCTAGTCTAAACTTACTCTCTTTCAGTTTGAAGCCATTCCCCCTTCTCCTGTCACTAAATGCTTTTGCAAGTAGTCTCTCTCCATCATTCTTCTAGACACACTTTAGGTACTGGACGGCCACAATTAGGGCACCCCAAGGCCTTCTATTTTCCAGTCTGAACCATCCCAGCTGTCTCAGCCTTTCCTTCTAGGAGAGGTGCTCCATCCGCTTAATCAACTTGGTGACCCCCCTTTGGATTCTCTCCAACAGGTCCATGTCCTTCCTGTGTTGGGCACTGGAGTAACTGGACGTAGTTACTCCAGGTACAGTCTCACAAGAGCAGAGCAGAGGGGAAGAATCCCCTCCCTGTGGGCCCTGCTGCCCATGCTGCCTTTAATGCATCCCAGGATACAATCGTCTTTCTGGGCTGCAACAACACATCACCAGCTCATGTCCAGCGTCTCATCCACCAGCACCCCCAAGTTCTCCTTGGCAGGGCAGCTCTTGAACTGTTCATTCCCCAGCATGGATTGATAATGAGAGCTGCCCTGACCCAGGTGAAGCACCTTGCATTTGGTCCTGTTAAACCTCATGAGATTCCCATGGGCCCAATTCTCAAGTTTGTCCCCAATCCTCTGGAAGTCAACCTGTCATTCAGATGTGGCAACCACACCAGTCACCTTGGTCCTAACTTTTCTAATCCTTCGGGGTCATGTGAGAGTTTTGATTAGATGTTTTTTAAAGCTGATTAAACCATCTCCATGGTTCTATGAACACAGTTCAATCTAAAGTATTAGTATGGGTGGGATAATGTAAAATTATAAGAAGAATGAGGCAAAATACAGTCCCAAAACTGTATTCAGACACAGTTGTACTTTCTGACTCTTTAGGCAAACATTATTTTTTTCTGAAAGTGTCATTACTGAAATTATCACCTGGTAAAGACAGAGTATGCTGTACTCTACTACTAACCAAATATTTACCACATAACATGTGAATATATCATACCAGAGTGTCAATAAGTAGTAGCAGATACTACTGAAGGGCAAACACATGTATGGATATAATGTCTGCATCATCAACAATATGGTGAATAACAACAGAAAATGACATTTTTTTTCTTTCCTAAAATAACTATTGAAAACCTTCATCTTTCTATGTTTCATAAAGACAGCAAAAGTTACATTCACAGCCATCCATGAAAACACAAGTGTCATCTGTAGACTGAGTATCTGAAAGTAGCCTGTGATTGAGGAGTATATTGGGAAGTAAGCAGAAGCTATAGCATAATTTAAATTTAGCTGTCTTATCTGAAATATTATATAGTCTTGCTTCAGGTCTTCCTAGAAACCTAGATTTTCCTAGCTATGCTTCTGACACCTCAATTCACTGAGTGTTTTGAAACTGAAATAATATTTTTTATTTATTTTTTTTCATTTTCTTTCAATCTGAAGATTAGTCTGTAATAGCTATGAGAGATATGAGACCAAAAAGGCAGAATAGAAATAGCAGAAACAGTGTCAATCAAGCACTGAGTTTTTAAAAATTATTTCTTTACCTTTTTGCAAAAACTAGAGATACGGATGAAATGATATGTTTTGTGCAGGTTTCATTAAATGTAATTTTCAAACTCTTTTCAATCATCCTTTATAAGCTCTTTTTTTGGCTACTATTCAACAATGTTTTCTATCAAATCAATATTTTTCATAGTTTTAGCTTGTCCTTACTGAATGCATGAAAGAAATGCCTGAATGCTATTCTTCTGCAATGGTTGCTGATTTATAAGGTATTCATGATCAGTGATGATAAGAGATAGCATGTTTGAAAGTGAACAGGAACATGTCCATTCACCTGGAACGGAGTCAAAAAAACCCCTAGGACACAGTATCAAAATTATTGAGAATATTGTCAACATTCACTTCAGTTGAATGTAAAAGGCTGAAATTTCTGTGCCAGGGAGATGTTAACCGGAAGATCCTCAAACAAAATACATTGCCTTGCACAGAGATAAGTTAGGTTTTCTTGGAGTCATTTTAACACGACAAATTTCTAATCAATTTGTAACACAATGTGTAGACTGTGAGATTGGAAAATATTGCCCTCGGTAGGTCTATGAAAATACTTTATCACTCCGTATGCTATCCTGCATTCAACATGTAGCTCTTGTATGTAGTTACAGAAACCAAGGTATGGCCTCCACAAAACTGCTAATGAGGAAAATCCATTCTTGCATGAAAAGATCACGCTTTTTTAATTACAAAAGGGGAGAAAAAAGTAATTGAATATCCATTGTAAAAATACTTTTGTTGCTGTTCTGATTTAAAATTCTTAAGCATTAATCAGAATGTTTAAAGCCCCTGCTGTTCCTCTTTATTCAGTTTGACAGCCATCCTTATGCATCTGCTCAGAATGGTAAATGCACAAATAACAGATTTTTTTTTTTCAATTTCTTTTTTTCCAATTATCAAGGTCATTTTTTGACAATGTGAAATAATTATTTTTATTTTAAAAGTCAGAGACTGATGTAGTGTTTCAAGGAGATACATAAATCCTATCTCGGCCTTAAGGAAAGCATCTAGGAATCTGTGGGAGGGTAAATATTCACTTTATCAATTCCAGCCACTTCCCCGTTCTTTACATCTACGTTTTTGGCGGAGGGAGTGGATGCCAAGAATCCTATAGAAAACAGCTCTGTACTGTTTGCAGTGTGTTTATCAGATGATCAGAAGGCAGTCCCACCAGCCATGGCAGTTATAATGATCTTTGATATGTCCCCTGTTTCCTAGCTAGTTCACAGTCCAGAGACTGTACACATTTGCAGGAAAGTTTTGGTACTTTGAAATATGCTAACACAAATATTTTGAATATATGTATGGTTTTCCTACTGTAATCCTATTAAAGTAAAAAAGAACTGGTTCCTAAAAGTGGAAGTGGATTTTCAAGTATGTAAAAATTATTTCAAATATATATTCATTATACAGGTGTCAACAAAGAGAGAGTGGAACAATCCTTCTAAATGTTATTGGGAAATGAAATACACACTTTCCTTTCTATCACTGGTTTAAAATCTGGATATCTAGAAAGCCTCCAAGACCATAATCTCTATTTAGCAGCCCGCCTCCTGTTACAGGTTGAATTCATATCACTCTAACTATTCATTCTAGTGGCTTTTTTAATATTCTCTGATTCTAATACCAAAGCAAATACTATAAGAAATGAAATTGTATTATAATCTTATTTAGGTGTAATCTGAATCTTTTAATCCTTTTAAGTGACAGAATGGGAACATACAATGTACAAGGTGTTCTTTCCTTAAGAGAGCAGAAATATTTGCAGCCGCATAAGAGCTTGGATTTTGATAGCAGCATAATAAAGTGAAAATTTAATTGCTTTAGGAGGAAGGGGCAACAGTTTTTCTGTGATCACAAAGAAAAAATTCAAACTATAATGCATGGAGCTTGTGACTTAGTATATAACAAAAAGCAAAATATAAAGAAGAAGAGGCCAAAGATCTTTCACCATTTTGTATCTTCTACTTTTCATGTTTTTACCACTGGGTACCTGCCTGATATGAAAGTTTAATCAAGTGGCAGATGAACTACTTAGAAATTTTACTCTGAGCCTATACAGTGACATTAAGATCACATATATAAATCACATCCTTAAAGTTCAAATAAGGATAACAAGTCTAAGAAACTGAGAAAATAAAGTACTTTTACACTGGAATTGCACTGACAATTATATATGTGTATATTATGTTTAAAAACGAATTTTTAAGAGGAAGCCTTATTGAACATATTCGTCATTTCTTTGTCACCTATCCTTTGTTTATGCAAACAACCTGCATGACTGAAAGGAATTATGATGTTATGCATACAAAAGACATCTTAAACAACTTCTAAAACTTTTTTTTTTTGTCACAAACAAAAAAGGATCAGAAAGGTTTAAATATCTAAGGTCTGTTTATTGAAACAATTCACGTTAGTCATTTTGGAAATGTCTCACTGAGTTTGAAATGTCACAGACAAATGACGAAGCAGGTCTTGGCAGCCAATGTTCCTGCCAGAAGTGCAGACTCTCCTCTTCTATACATGGGATGTAGGTCTGAAGGAGCTATCTACTGTGGCAAAATACTTTGATGTAAACCACTGCTTCCAGTTAAATACGGGCCTAACCATTACTGGCACTTTAGTTAAAGACAGGTTTAAAACATGAATGTTTTCCTTAACCTTCTTTGTTTTTAAGAAAAGCATTATGACATTTAAAAATATTTAAAAATATATAAGTCATTGTCAAAACAGGCTGTGAATTTCCATTTTTGTTTTTGAAAATTTCAGGGTTACTTATTTAGTAAGTTGGGCATGGCTTCCTATATCTCACACTTTTCTGAAAAGGGGATATATGCACAATTGTTCATTGAATTCTGATTTTAATATATGAATTTTAGTTCTCAGCATTAAGGTCCAAAGCCAAAAACCTAGTTAGCAAGAGGCTGTGTAGCACCCTATTAGTCACTTTTTATAGTAATTGAATTAGTGGTATATAAATGTTGTTTTCATAAGTTTTCAAATTAAAAATTTGTTACTATCACTTTACATGTCTTTGCCAGATCAGCTTAAAGTGAAATTTCATAAAAAAATGCATGTATATTTTTGTGTAAGGTTCACTGAACAATCTTTGACCATAAAACGTTATGTTCATTGTTTTCACATCAGTTTTATTATTTAGGTAAAGTATTTTTGAAAGAGTCTTCATGACTGAGCTTTTATTATTACAAGTATGTTCATATTTCAAAGTAAGTCAGGAGTTTTCATTATGAAAAAAAAACTTTTTAATCAAAAAAAAAAAACCCTTAATAATGGTTCACCTAAAATTTTTTAAATAAAGTATTGCTGTAAGAGATGAACTATTGTCAAGAAACCTTTATATCTGACTTTCCAACAGAAGAATTCGAGCTTCAATTCTAATTAACACCTCCACCTTTTTCAAGGCTATTTATCAGGAATAATGTGGAACTAATGTCTCTAAACGGGGTAATGTTTGATGCACAACTTTACTGGCATCTCTTTGGCATAACACATGTATTTAACCACTCAGGAACAGTATCTTCATTTCTAATTGATGTCTGCAAAAAAAAAAAAAAATCATAATTCTCCATGCCCATGTCAGTTTCTAGGTATTTAGGTTTTATATTGAAAAAGCATTTATCAAACTACATGGAAAATACTTTCTTTTGGTCAATATAGCTCTCAGATTTCATTTCTGCTGACAGAATGACATGAGTGCAAGTAATAGTAGTTGTTGTGGCCATTGCCTAAAGCCAGCCCTCAGAAAGCATATGGCATGTATTTTCAGGCTTGTTTTGGTTATATGACAGCCTGGATTACAAATGAGGCACCCTGCTTTAATAGAGCTGACTTACATGTGCTCTACAGCACTCTTCCCTGTGCTTCCCACTCTGTGTTTGCAGGCTTGGCTTTCAACGCCTCCGTTCTTCTGGTTCTGAATTTTTCAAGAACAAAGCCTGCTAATAATGCCTGATTGTCATTAATTATGTAATAAGAGCTAATGACTACCAAAAATTAGGATAAAGCGAAAAAACTTGCTTGACTTCATATACCATTTGAACACTTGTTTTCAAGGGAGGAAAGCAGTTGCATTTACTATGTTGTTCCACAAGTCCTTACTCTGTTACATTACAGTATAAAATGCAGCAATTAAATATGAGACATTTTCAGATGTCTTTTTAAGAGGTAAAATGTAATGTAAGATTTTTTTATCAGTCCTTCAACCAGTGAATTGACTTGATGGGCATGAAAGAAGCCAGTTGGTTGCTAATATAGGACTTTCTGCATCAAGTCTTTGACCTACTTTAGAATTTTTAAAGCTATTTCAACAGACATTTCAAATTATTATTCACTAGACAGAAGTTTAATTCCCCTATTCTCTACAGCTTGTTTGATCAATAAACTGATGCAAATTACTCCTCACAAATTGCAAATAACTCCCAATAAATGATTCTTTTAAGCTTTAGTCTGCATTATATCAAAGAGCTTCTTATTTTCCTTTTCATTTATGGTTCTTTCACAATCCAATTTCTTTAATACTCAAAAGTCAAATCGATTTTTACTAATTTACTTTATTTTGTCAATTGCATTTGGTACACTACATTAAATAGTCTGCTTTCAATAATCTATAGCCTCCTAACCCTTCTACAATATTGATCTTATGCAGTACTACATTCCAGAAAATCTCACTTAGCTAAGATTTGTACTTTATCAAACTAGCAGGTCTGTGGGCCAGACCTTGAAAACTATATAGTTAATTGATTCACACAGAAATTAGAACAGAAATTTAAAATAATCAATATGAGTTGGTAGACTATTTTTTTTTTTTTAATTCAGCATCTTTGTATTTTAACTGTTTCTCTAAGTTACAAATCTATACAGTTTCCTTGATGGTATCATGGTTATACAATTAAAGTGACAGTACACTGATACTGTAATAACAAATAATACAATTATTATGTATTTCAGCTTTCTAGGCAACAAAACTTATTGAAATCCTCCTTCAAAATCAGAAAAATCTCTGTCTAGTCTTGCTATGTTACTGGTAGAGTATGAATTCATACAGCTCCACTAAAAGAAAGAAGTCTTTAGAGTGATTAAGAAATCTGCTTCTATGATTGAGGCCATATAGTAATTTTTTTGGCTCTACAGATAAGCTTTTTCTACTTGCTCATTCCTTTTTGCCTTGTGAATAGAAATGCAACATTTTCTCAGAATACCAGTACCACTCTCTAGAACTCTTTTAGAATATCTCTGGCAATCACTAATATTCTCGGGGTGGACAGGATTGACAATTGTAAGCTCATGTGTAAATTTTTTGCATGACTAAATAATATATTGATTTATTGGAGAAATATTTCTCTTATTGAGGAGAAAATTTTGATTTTTAAAAAATGAAGTAGTTTAGGAAAGACTCAGATCATATAGGAAGTACACATAAGTTTGCAAATTGCAGATCTGCAAAGTTCAGATATTCTTTTGTCTGATTGTATTAGTAGAATCTGTTTCTCCCAAATCACTATACTGGATTATTAACCCAGTTTGTTGAGGAACACTCGAGTATCTGTTATTCTTTAATCCTGAATTCTTCTGTTCCACAGTATGAGGGGAATCTAATGTTACCGCACTTGACTTTTCTATCCTGTAATAACTCTGAGAAGCAGGTAACTATTGGAGATTAATTTATATGCTACAATCCAAATATTATTATGAAGTTTAGAAACTCAACAGAATGAAATTAAACCCTGCTTATTACTACTGAAAGTTAAATTAACTCCCAAGAGATTTTCTCTCTCATTCAACTCAAATGCTTCCAGAAAGCTTATACAGATTCTGTAGCTGGAATGTAATTCTTGGCAAAACTCTTTTCTTGACTATTACTTCCATGGACAAGAATGAAAATTCCCCTTTCTGCTAAACATTCAATTTAGTTTAAAAACCTTTTGCCAAGGGTTTTCCTAATATAGAAACATAGTATTTAAACAAGTGGGATTCCAAAACTTAGTGCCTAAAACTATTCAACGCACAGATACATTATTTTAGAGAAAACCTTGCAACAAAAGTCTCCATAACACATGAATTTTTATATTGTAGAAGTACATTTAGAAGACTAATGCAGATTAGCCTAAAAAATTACACTAACCAGAATGGCCTCTGGTACAGATACAAAATCTTGATCCAAAATCTGAAAAATGTTGCAATATCCAAACTAACCTCATAATGATTAAAAGCCAAAAATTCTGAGGAAATTGTGAAATCAGGACTAATGCCTCCAATTCTAGAATTTGTTTGTGCTGCAGTAAGCAGAACTGTAAAAGAACTTCCTGAGTTTACAACTGCAATGACAGAATGTAGATAGCAAAAAGTTATATTCATTTATAATCCAATACTAGAGATGTTTAGGAACTTTCTAGAAACCAGAAATAAAAGGAATTAAGTGAGTTTTATTTCTTTTATGTTAGTGAATTGATGTTTAGAGAAATAGGGAGCACAAGAATGGTTGCATTGTAAAGTTTGTGGGGGAAAATGTCAACTCCAGACAAACATACAAAACAACTTTCTAGATACTGATGCTGTACCAACAACGCTCTGTGTATTTGAAAAGTCACAACAAATCTACAAAAAAGAGGCATTGTTTCAAACTGCATGCTATTCCAAGGCAAGCATGATCTAAAGTAAATTACAGCACATTTCTGTCAGGATGTAGGAGAAACTGTTTTTAAGTATCTCTGGTCTACATAGCTTTCCTGTCTTAGCTTAAAAACCATAAAACAGGGTTGGAAGTCAAATGTCTCGTGGAAACAGTGCCCAGGAGATAGCTTTTACATGAAGAGGCCAGCAGAAAAGGCTTCAAAAGCCCTCCAGCTCTAGGATGTTTATTTGCATTCATAGCGTGTCGCATTTAAATTTAGTCACTGAATTACAGATACTGGCATTCTTGAAAGCTTTTGCTCAAAAAAAAGCCTAATCAAAATTGAAGGATGTGGCTTAAGCTCAATGAGTCATCTCAATTCTGCAAAGCATTACTATTAAATGTCTCAAAAAATAATTATTCTGTGTTACACTCTTCAATGTTCCGTCACTCCTAGTATTGATAGCTAAAAACATACTTTGGGACAATGAATTATCTTACAGGAACAATATCAAACAATGAGCCACACAGAAGAATTTAAGCAACAAAAAGTCATCTACATGAGAAAATAATCCCATTCTTAAAACAGATTTGTGAGTTATTAGGACATATTGAGACAAAGGAATGAGTTCGTGGTTTCTTCTCTGTTAGTTTAATAATTCTGCTGTTTGAATCTGATATTTTAAGAATTTAATTTTCATAATGTAACATTATACTTTGCATTATAAAATGTCTATTCAATGTTCAAAGATTCCAATTATAAAAGGTTTAAATATAATCTGAACCTGATTAGCATGTAACACTTAACATGACTGTAAAAGTATGTGACGCTTAGGTATTACGAAACTGCAAAGCATCATCAGATATATCTCTTTTCAAAACATCACTGAAATTGTAGGACCAGAACAATTTTTTGCAAAAGAATCATGTTCTTGTTTGTCCTGGGAGAAAAGAAATAAAAATAATCAGGTCAGTCAGTGGTAATTTAGGGCTTCAGCAGTCTCTGAAATCATCCTTCAGAGTCCTAATGGAAATATTTCCCAGTTGAAAAATAGTTATGAATCTGATTGCACCTCTGTGCATCATTACATAGATCTATTGGAAAACCAAAATACCTTGTTCCCAGCTTTTCCTGCAACCCACTTAGCATCAGGAAGCAAAGATAAGGATGAACTGTTGTTAATAGAGCACTGCGGTCTGTAGGCATGTATATTCCATAAATTTCATTAACAAAATACTGGGTAACAGAATATTTACTCTGCTGAAGTCAGTGTCAAAATTCACTAGGATAAGAAATTCACAAGAGCAGGGATTTCAACTGTTATGTTTCCAAAAAAAAAATCTTTTAATTACTTTTAGTTGTTTCACACTTATGTTAATGTTATGCAAGCTGAAGATGGGCAAAATAAATTTATTTATTTATTAATCTGTTGAGGGTAAAAAAAAAATATCTCTGCATGATTGTTGCAGGGGACAGGGACTGCTTATACAGGAAAAATAAGGGAATTTTGTGGGAGAATGTGTTCATAAGTATTCACAGGATAATAGACAATGTCATTCCTAAAACAAATCTGGATAACTGCGAAAAACTCAAGTTGTCTTTAATATATAATAAACCCTGGGTATATATATACATATATATATATATATATGCATTCTGCTTGACTATATGCATGCATATGTATTATATGGGTGCAAATGAAGAATTAATCAGAACCTTAGGACTAATAAAAGAAGTTTTAAGCAGTGTATAAAGTGAGACAGAAGCAGGATTTAATGCATGGTTGCTTTTTTTCCCCCTGTTGTAATTTTAAATGTAATTTAAAATGTTTTTGTTTAATACACTACCTACCAAACCTGCTGTTAGATACCTTTGAAAACAAGTTATTGTCTACTTCTATCAGTACCAAAGTGCCTGAAAAGCACAATTATTTTAAAATTTAGTAACTAGGGCCTCTAAGAAGGAACAAATGCTGTGCTCACAAATGTTTTAAAGCTGCTGCAGTGACCTCATCAGTCTACAACTTCCTCGAGTGATCAGCCTTTTAGGAGGTGGCAAGTGCTGATCTCTTCTCTCTGGTGACCAGTGACAGGACATGAGGAAATGGAAGGAACTTGTGTCAGAGGAAGTTTAAACTGGACATTAGGAAAAGGTTTTTCACTGAGAATTTGGCTGGTCACTGGTAGAGTCTGTGCAGGGATGTGGTCACAACACCAAGCCTGACAGAGTTGAAGCAGTATGTGGACAATGCTCTTAGTCGTATGGTTTTAGGCAGAGCAGGGAGTTGGATTTGATGATCTTTATGGGCCCCGTTTACCCTGAGGTATTCTATGATTCTATGATTCCATGCCATTTGGGGTATGATGCTTATTCATGATTGCTAAGGAACTATTTCCTCTTGCATGAAGTTTTTGGTTTGATTTTCCATATTACACTTGAAAATGTAATATGGAAAACATAATTTGGAAAATGTGAAATTACCATTCCCGGAAGTGTGTAAAAGGCACGTGCGTGTGCTACTTGAGGATATAGTTTTATGGTGAACATGGGGGTGATAGCTAATTGGTTGGATTTCTTAGAGTCTTTTCCAGCCTTAATGATTCTATATACGATTCTATATATTTATACAGAGCAATGTTATCTAATGAAAAGAGTGAATAATTATTTTTTACTTTGTAGTGATTAAGTGATAGCAGTATCTATTTATCAGGGCTTAGTCACAGATGCAAAGTTTGTATATATATAGTGTATCTATAGTCTCTCCTGTGCATTATTAATAAGCCTAAGATTTTTATCTAGCTGGAAAAAATAATTCCACTAGACATCTGTGGCCATGGAGTGAATGAATCTAAGTCAAGCATGATACTTGTCTGGATTATTATTTTTTTTTTTAGGAAGTTGCAGTTTTGTAGCAGTTATTAAAAGAATATATGGGTTGAAGTCATCTGACCTAGCATAAAAGTTGACACAATTTTATTATGCAATTTTCTTTTAAAGATGATAGAATACTACAGGTATGGCTGGTGATGCAGTTTGGCATGCTGTACAATATGTATCCAAAATAAGTTAAATGAATGAGAAGCTAAAAACCTTGGTTAATTATAAAAAGTTCCTTATTAGTTAGCTGTGATGTTACTTTACTAGGTGTTTAAAGTTAAGTGAGATTAATCCTGTCCCTTTGGTCTGTTTGTTTTGCTTTAAGTCTTAATCGCATTGTTAACTTTTCCTTTGTATGTGTTTCTACAGGAAAAACACTGCAAAGATTCTGTCCATTTTTCAGAATATCAATAGTACTGAAATGTCCTCTGGCCTGGAACATTTTATTAAACAACAACAACAACAAAACAAACAAACAAACAAACAAACAAAAACCCCAAAAAAACAACCACAAAAAAAAACCAACCAAAAAAAGCAACAAAAAAAGTAACACGATTAGGAAACCCCAGATTTGTATGGAAATTCTGCTTTAGCACTTGTCAAAAAGCCTTTCAGAAGCAGAATATAATAAAGAATAAGAAATGTACAGCAGGAGAAAGATTTTATGTAAAGTCCCTTCCTAAGTACATGCATCAGTTTCTCATTTATAACTCCGGGGCCTCTACTGCAAGAGCATTTCTAATTCATTCCCATTTGTGGAGGCCTTGTTTTTTCTGCTTCCTCAAAATGCAATGTTATCTAATATTATTTCATGCTGAGATGAAACACTGACTGTATCAGTAAGGATAACTGCTGAGAAAGAAGAACAAAAGAATTGTATACATCTAATAGTCTAACATCTTCACTGAGGATATGCTGAGCTAGTAAATATGCATCATCTGTCCCTAATGAATTATCTCATGCAGTATTGGTTCCAGCAAATTGTTGTATATGGAAAGATGTTAAGACTGTGCAAAAACTTTTATCAATAAAGTAGACCTGGAAATATGTTCTTACTAGCAAAAAACCCACAAAAAACAAATAAACTCAAACTTTTTGTTGAGTTAATTTTTGCTTGAGTTTGAAATATGTCCTCGATTTCAGCTATTGGGGAATCAGTCTTCTGATCTTACCAGCAGCTGGTTAATATTTTATGTGTTTTCCTGGTGTAGGCCAGAATAAAACTAAATTACACTGAAGATGCAGATGAGATTTTCACACATCACAGATGCACACAACCCATAGACAAAGGCATTTGACCTAGCCTTTAACTTCATGACCATGTAAGTCATGTGGGAATCTTTGCAATTCAAGCGTTAGAGCATTCTAGAAGTGATAATATTGTGAAAGGATTCCCTGGATCATAGTTAAAAATTAGTCTATAAAAACAATATCTCATCTGATTTTACATCTAGCTTGTACAGAGAAAGCTGTACTAAAAGAACCTGTTCCTGCCTTGGAGCCTTGCAGAAGATGAGACAAAGTGAGGACAAATTTCCATAAACTTCTGATAATTCACACAAGTGTCACAAATATACTGTGAATAGGACACCAGGAAAAGGTCCATCATTCTGCCACTCTCTTGAAGAGAGAAGAGTGGCTGGAAGGGAGCTCAACAGAAAAAACCCTGGGGTTGTTGGTTGGCAGCTGGCTGAACATGAACCACCACTGTTGGCCAAGAAAGCCAATGGCATCCTTGCCTGTATAATGTGGCCAGCAGGACCTGGGCAGTCATCATCCCCTTGTACCCAGCACCGGTGAAGCCGCACCTCAAGTCCTGTGTCCAGCTCTGGGCCGCTCACGTCAAAAAAGACATTGAGGTGCTGGAGTGAGTCGAGAGAAGGGCCATGAAACTGGGGCTGTTTATCCTCGGGAAAAGGAGGCTCAGGCTTTTTATTGCTCTCTAAAACTACCTGAAAGGAGATTGTAGCCAGGCAGGGACCCAACTCTTCTCCTGGGTCACTAGTGGCAGGACAAGACAAAATGTCCTCAAGCTGTCCCAGGGGAGGTTCAGCCTAGACATCAGAAAAAATTTTTAACTGGAAGGGTCATTAAGTATTGGAATGGACTGCCCAGGGAGGTGTTGGAATCATCATCCCTGGAAGTGTTCAAGAAACAACCGGATGTGGCACTTAGTGGAGAACCACACTTTGAAAATAAGGGGATTTTTTTTTTAGGAATGTTTACATTTTTAATTTCAGTTATTAAAATCTACTATTAATATCTTCTGATATCATTCCCTGTGTTCTTGAAGTTATTACATATTTCTATTTTAGGATTTTCTCCTCCTATATGGTAAATAGTGCAAATAAACAAGTGAAAAAGAAACCAAACAACAGGGAGGTTCAAATTTACAAACTAGTGGCATGTCAAATCCATCAAGTGAAATAGAACATAGAAGTAAAAAATACATCTTGAAACAAAAAGGATTTAAAAGAAGCCAGCATTAGTTGAGCTGCTAAATAAACATGGCTCCTGTAAAACTCTTCACATGACAGTACACTGTTAAAATGAATGGTTGATAGGATTTTGTACAATATACCATTCTTGTGTATGTTTTATGTTGGATATGGCAGAATAAAAAATCTACTCTTGGAACAGATTTTTAAAACAATAACTCTGTAATGAGTGATATTATCTTTATCCACTGCACAATAAGCAAACACCAACAGTAGATGGTGTTTAGCTATAGGGGAAAAGTGAAGATGGAAGAAAGATCATTGTCTCAATTATATATCAATCCTCTTAGAGATTTATTTCCCCCTATTTCTTACACTAAGAAAATAGCTTAAGTATCAACAACACTGTCCCACTTGTTATTCAAATCATTTGTAAAGACAATAGATGAAACAAAAGAAATGGTAACCTATTTTAAACCCCAAAGATTATCCAAACTTTATTTTTTTATCTGAAAGGTGCTCTTTAAGTCTAGAGATCTATTATCTCTCAGCCAGAAAGGTCACAGGTGAATGGCACAGGGGACTTGCTCATCCTCCAGGCAATGAATATATTACCTGTCCTTGTCTTTTAGACTCTACATAGCAGAAAACAGAGTGCTAAACTGCTTTAAAATGAAATATTTTTCTTGATCTTCTTCTTAATTATTTTGGTCATTCAGTGTAATTAATTTTACATTCTGTCAGTATATCCTAGCAGAAACTCACAAAGAACTGCAAAGTCACAGGATATAAGTGTATGATGTATATACTAAATTTAACATGATGGCTAGAATTTTTCAGCTTCTAATTATAGACATTTTTCAAATTAGTTAATCGTGTCTGTTTTCCAGATGAGTACATCACATAACCCTATCCATTACAGGGTGAACAAAACTATGAATTAACCTCTTGTCTCTCCCTGAGCAAGTATAATAAAACACTTCAGGATCATTCTTTCAAAAGCTAGTAGGCGTAGTCAGAATTTGTATAGTCCCAGAGCTCTTAAAGACAAACTCTTTTAAAAAGACATGTTTGGAGTCATTGGAGATAAATTTAAGCAGTTCAATTGCTTATGTGAAGACTGTTAACTTTGTTTTGTTTTGTTTAACAGAACTTTAGTGGCAAAAAATGAATTAAACTAAACTACATTCTTCAGAATAAAATAAAAGTAATATGTTTCATTAACAAAAAAAACCCAACAACCAAATGAACAAAAAGTGATAGACTGAGCTTCTGGTTCTGTAAATGTGTAGGTTTGGTTTATGATATTCACCAACATGTATTTATCAATATGTAACAATGCCTATTCATGGGATAATGTGTGCTCTTTGGCAGAGGAAGGCAAAGCTAGCACACACATCATGCCCATATACTGTACAGCAGACAGCAGTAAGTTCAACTTGACTTTAGAGGACTTGAATGTTTTTCTTTAAATGCTCAAACTTGTCAAACAAACACAGAGGCTTTCCTCATATTTCTCTAAGTTGGCCAAACAGGTAAATAAGACACCTTTATTTTAAAGCAGAAGCACTAAAGTAAGGAAATGTGAAATAGTCCCTTTCACATAATGGAAGCTATGTCTTCTATTACCTCAATTTAATGAGAAGGCAGTGTGAGAATCTGACAGAGAGTCAGTACTCCGATCATGTTACTAATGTACACTCTGATCATATTACCAGGACTGTAGTGTTCCCAACAAGACGTAGCAAGCTTTGTAGCCTATTCACAGCCAAGGCAAGAGGATGGCCTTGGTCTTCTCAGATTCTTGCATTCACCTTAGAAAACCTCTTCCTTACATATATCATCCGCATGCCACATACTGAATGAAGACACTCATAATGTTCTTCACCACGTTGAGCCTATAACATACCATACCACGCTTCATCATGGCTAAAGTATTTCTGAAACACAAATCAGCTGGTTGAGAGATTGTGTAGCTGACTGTAGGCTATCATGCAGACATTTGCAGAAGCCAAGTCCTAGTTCATGCCATGAAGCACTGAGAAAATATTTTTCAGTGTCCCCAAATTATGCATTCATGTAGAGTCGTCCCAGTCATGTATTAATAGTTGACGGTAATTTTAACAGGGAAAGTAGTTAAAAATATCACTGTTATGTATCGATAGACACCTGAATTCATATTGTCACTGTCTAAAAGCACTACACGCATAAGCTGATCTTCATTTTGTAACTTTAGATATATTTAAATAAATATTGCTATAAACCCCAGAAAACTTTTGATTAGACTTAAATAATCTGTAATTTTATGAGAAAGGTTATTTAGTGGGTTTAGTTAGTTTATGATAAAGATATACTGTAAGCACATGTATTATTTTTAAAAAGTGAAATTTTCTCAATAATACTGTATGTAAAATACTGATAGCAAACAGATTCCATGTACAGTTAGAATCAGATATGTTTTCATGCAATGGGTGAGGAATTTTTTTTAATTTAATTTTTATCATGTCTTGACAGTTTTAATAACAACCCTTTGGGATAAAATGCAGTACAGCATTTAAATATAGTTGCCAATGTGCTGTGTTGTCAAAAGAAGGAGATGAAAGCTTCCTCTCATATAAATATCTATTCATAGGTCACTGCTTGTGCAAAATAATATTTACATATATGCACTGTCTTTAACCAGGAGGGTTAAGTCTTATTCACCAATAAGGAATAGCACATTATTGTGGGTTGTAAATGTTTAAATGTTATTAATTTTTTCAGTGAATTTACTAGGCAGTGATATATTTCAAATATTTTAAAAACTGTATTTTTTCCATACTCAGAATATTTTTTTCTTTAATTTTATTCATGTAAGTCTTATTTCAGGGTTCAGTGAATATATAAGAGACTTTAGGCCTAAAATTACCTATAAATTATAGTCTGTTTTATAGATCTACTTTCCATGAGAGATTAGCTGCTCACAAAACTGATTCCTATCATCCATCTATCATTGGCTTCAATCTTCCAATGGAATAGACTAATTCATCACTATTATTTTGATGACATTCATCTCTATCTTTATCCTCCTGATTCTACTGGGGCCAATATGCTTCCTGAGTATTCATATTCACAAAATTTCTCAAAACCTGTATCTCCTGGATGGAGCTGCTGTTGATTGATTCTGGTAGTTCCAGTACTACTACTACTACTACTACTACTACTACTACTACTACTACTACTACTACTACATTGCTCCTTGTATGATACATAACCACCTCTTAGGTGTTGAACACTTGGCTACAAATACTGATCAGAGCTACAGTGTGAACTCATCCAAAGTTCAGTGAAATCAAATAACCAATGTATTTTGGGACACAAATTTTCCTTAATTTTATCTGCATCATTTCATACCTCTAAGTGAGGTCTAAACTGTTTTGAATCCAAACATTAAATAAAAATTTCAAATAGATCTATGTTCATGTTTTCGAAAAAAATTTGCTTGAATTTTGAAATTAGTGTCATAGAGTCACAGTACAACTTCATAGGAAATCCACCTTCCTATCTTTTTCCAGATCTACACAGCAAATTAGTGTGAAATTTCACTGAAAATCAGGAGTTTCGGCAACTTGAATTTTCATCAGAATTTCTGTTTGTATATACTTGTAAGATACATTGCTGTTATTGTTGCTGTCATATTAATGCTGTAAATATGAAGCTGTGGCAGTAACAACTTCTTTGCACACATCTGTCTATGGCCTATCTATCCTGAATATTTTAATACCTATATTGGATAGGCTAAAAACTGACAGAATATTGTAACTTAATTTTAGTAATACTATGCAACTTTTCTTTTGTGCTCATATTTTTCTATTGCAGTTTTACTTTTATTTGTTTTGTCTATTATGACAGAAACAAAAAATGTTTTACAGGGTACCATGAGAATTCATTTTACATTTAGAAAAAATATTGCATATCCAAGACAATATGTACAAAATCAAGACATTTCTCATTCACATCTCTCACCCTTTTGTTTCCAGAGGTATAAAGCAACATTACTGTAAGTATTACATAGCATAAGTCATTCACACTATGGTCTTAAGTCTTCCTTATATTAAGGCCTTTATCACCTGATACACTAGTTTTAAGCTTCCTGATACTAAATTCTCATTGAGCATTTACCCAAGTGATACCTCATTTGAAAATCAGCTGCATAATACAAGTTAATCTGTAGACTTCTAAATGTTGTTCTAATAATTAATAGGAACTCTTCCCAAAACAGATCAAGGAGACTAAGCATGTTGAATTACTCTAGAACAGAGTTATCTGATTGTAGTATATTATACTACAATTATATATATATTGTCTTTGATAATGTAAAGTAGGATCTTTAAACAAAGAAACAAGGATAGAAACAGAGAAAAGAGTTTAGGATGTTTTCATATTTGCTGCATAGGATCTTATTCTAAATTTGATGTTCATAAAGCAGGAGAAACTACCGGGTAAAAAGCAATCAAGTGTGCACATGGCTCAGCACTGTGGTACCATTATCTATACCATGTATATGCTATGGAGTGTGGGTCTTCCAAAAAACTCCAGCTTTATTTTTTTGTAAATGAAAGAATATAATGAAGGTAGGAAAGACTCAAAACTTATCCTGTATTCTCACCATTATATGATGTCTACACACAACTGAGGTCCATGTACAAAAAGGTGAATTCTACACAGGTTTTTGCCCTTGTATTGAATGATCTTGTCTTTTCTCCCATCAACATCTACTTATTTTCATCTCAGTAATCTATTGCAGAATAATTATGTGACACTTACACCAGCAAACTCATTCCTGGAGTTTTTCTCCTGATAGAAGAGAAATCAAAACCAAAAGAAATGGTAGAGTGTTACTTTTAGACTAACTTCGGAGAAAATATTTCAGTAACAGTGATCTTTTTCAAGTTACTGAGACATTTGAGAAAAGTTGATTTAGAAAGACAGACAAAGACAGTAGTATGAAACTCTTAGACAGTTACACTTACATACAAAGAATAAAGAACATTAACTATACTATTTAAAAACATTTTTATTTTAGCAATATTCATTTAATATGCTACATACCTGGTATCTAAATGTGTCTGCTAAAGAATGTGATTTGTGTTTCCTCTTAAGAGTTTTTATGCTAATGGTCAGTTTTCATATCTCCTTTAAATACCCCTTTATTTTTTAATAATTTAATAGATTTAATTTATTGGAAGTCTGGGGATTTTTAATGATTTATAAAGTTACTTTAAGCAGTTACTTATACTCACCATAGTTACCAGCATCAGTAGTTGTACTATTACAAATATAAGGTCATAGATCATTCATCACAAGGTTGCTGAGTGTGTAATGTTTGTATTATAAATACAAATAGAACGTTTGATTTTATTTGGTAAAGCAATATTAAGATCCAAGTTCTATTGAGCCCCTCATTTCCTCATTAAAATAATGATGAACTAAAATTTAAAATTTAATGTCCAACTCGCTTGAAAGTTTATTTTTCCTTTCTATCTTTTACATGCCTACCATGAAATAAATTATAACCCCACCTGTACACAGGGTGGGTTTATAGCTTCAAATCTCTTTCTTTGATTAACCTCAGAGGCCTACGGTTGAAGAGAAAAATATGTAAAGCTAAACTCATTCAAGCAGTTGCAGAACTAAAATTCAGAAATGTAGAATTTCTTAAAGACTCTTAATCTTTTAATAGCAGAATATAAAAAAATAGCTTTGGAAATGTTCTCTATTATGCTATTTAATACAATATTTAGAACATTATTTCTTTAATTCTTCTATGTCATGCAAAAATACCAATGAATTAAAGAGAGTGATAGTTTTGTGTATACAAAAATACTAATAAAATATAATTGCCAAGAATTATATTTTACAGTCTTAGGTAGTCACTTTAAATACACTGTATTTATTCATCCGGCATGGCAGTTTAATCAGTTTCTTTAATTAGTTATAATTCTACAAGCTTGAAAATCATATTATTTTCATTTTTCATCATAGTTTTACTGTTGTATAATACATAGGAGTCATTTCATATTAGATTATAATTTTAAAAATTCATAATTCTTTTAACTGGGGATAACATTCTCAAAAAATTTAGAAAAAGGAATACTAATATAGCAATAGGTACAGATGTAGATCCTGAATTATATGAAAATGTTAATCTTTTGCTCTTCTGACAAATTATTTAGAGGAAAAAAAGGGAAAAAGTGAAACAACTAAAATATATTTTAACTAATGGCACAATTAACATCAATGATTAGATAATGAATATTTTCTTCCTCTTAATTGAGATGGAAATGATTCTGACAAACACTTTTATTTTAATAAGGGGAAAAAATAAACTCTATAGAGAATATAAACCTAGAAAATTAGCCTCTAGTCTTCAAAGTAAACTGATCAGCCTCATAGCATCATAGAATCATAGAATATCCTGAGTTGGGACAGACTTACATGCTTCTTATTTTAGTGTAATTTTAATCTTAATTATGGGAAGTAGAAGATAGATTGAATCATATAAAGTAAATACTAGGAAAAATTTAGATATTTTTATGAAGTTTTTGTTTCTGTCATTTTCCAGAGGTTTTCAGTAATATATAATATTTTCTCTTATTTTTATCCCAGACAATTTTTTGCACATTAATCTTCTGACATTAAAAATGCATCTTAAATATTATGATGAAAACTAGAGAAATTTTTATATAGCTGCCATAGTACAGATAGTGTGTTTTCAATTTATTTTATTTGTAAACTGTAGATTCCTCTTTAAATTTCAGAAAATAAAGTAGAGATAATTGTGTAAATTTAAGTTATACATAAACAATTGATTAATATAACTTTAAAGCATTAGAGTTTTTAAGTAGATTAGGCATCTGACAGGACAGAAGAGAAATTGAGCCCTCCAGCTGCAATTAATAAAGCAAAACTTTAAAGCTTTTAAAAACTTGAAGAAAAAACATCTCTAGTGCCAGTATGAAATTCCTTTATATCTCATCATATGGCTTCTTGCATTTTGACATGGTTGCTTTATTCTTCCCCAAATTCCTTGCCTTCTTAATTCTAACACACTGAAAGAGTAAGGAATGAAAGTCAAAAAAGTAGAGATTTATTATTCCTCTTATGAGGGATGGAAAACTAATGTATCAGTAGAGACAAGAAGAATCTTGCCATGTTCATTTATAGTCAGAGAAAGTTTTTAGGGCTAACATTATTAAATATACAACTTTAGAAACTTTCAGCTATATTTATCTTCTGAAGTGGTAGCTGAAAATATATATTCGGTTCAATTCCATCTGAGGCTGAACAGAGATTTCAGTTTCAGACTAGGTCATGAAAAAAAACGAAAAACCAAAAAACAATGAAAAAACCTCAGCAAAACAGTTCTTGAGGTGATTAAAATTTTTACATTTCAATTAATTTTGTTTTATTGTTCTTGTTGCTCTTGGCTACCACTGGGCAGCCTGTGCATTGTTTGAAGTTGGGTCAGATGTTGGTTCTTTTGAACCTAATTCTGAAGCACCTGCATCTCTTCATCAATTGGGTACGGAAACTTAACACAGTTCCTTAAGAACTAGGTGTAAAAGTAAAGATTCTCAGTCCCCCTTTCCTGAGCCATTTTTGGGATTTATCTTCAAGTTTTCACTGGGAGATACCTCTGATCTGATAAAGCAGTCGTGATACCACAGTTCTGCTCTGTGCATAATAAATAGGTATTCAGACAAGGTCCTTTTGCCTCCCTCCCACTGAATTATCATCTTTGAAATATTTTGTTTGAACCTAAGAGAACAATAATAAGCTTTACTGTCCTTGTGTGAACGAAAGAACCACAGTACTCAAAGGTTCTAGCAGAAACACACAGATATTCTTGAGTTTGCTGTATTGCTGGCACTTGGTCTTTTTCTTTGTTCCTTTATAGGAAGAAATTCTGTGATCTGAGGACAGATATGACTGGGTAAAACTGGATATTAACTAGCTACATCATATAAGGCTCCTATTGCTGGTGGAAAATGAAAAAGACATTTAGAAATACACATACATTACATTATTATATACACCAGAGCTCAAGCTCTAGTTCTGATGGCCTTTTGGATGAGTTATGAAAAATGTTAAACAGGCGACTGGGCAGAGAATTTCCTCTTTTCTTTTTACTAAATCAGTGTCAGTTTGTTTCTATTCAGTATTCAGTATTTAGTATTTCTTCACAAATTCTTTCTTTAGTAATTCCGGTCCTGCTTGAGTAAAGCACAGAAAATTCAAAAAAATATTCCAAAAGCATGGAGGCCATTCCCAATTTGTTTTTTTCTCTATCTTAAGATCAACTAAGATTTTCCTAAAACTATACACAATCACTAGAGAAAATTAATTTACACGGAGATGGAGTTCACTTTTTTAAACTGAGATATTACTAGAGGTTGTGTGTTAACATGCTGAAGGTTATTTGGGATAAATTCAAGAAAAATTTATGTTCCTTTATGGCACTCAGAGGCTGAAACTCAAATCTTCATTCCCTACATAACTCCATGTAAAAAAAAAGAAACTGTAAATCAGAAATTGAATTGTATGAGCAGGTGTGTATGAGGACCTGGAACTTGAGGGGACCGCAAGGAGAGATCACAGAGCAGAGGATGTGAGCATAAGCAAGAACAGCACAATGGTGTTACAAGCACCTAGTAATGGAGGGGAGATGACTTTGGTGAGAAATGAAAAGTACTCCCATGTGTTATGATCCTCCCACAGGTACATGCAAATTACAGATTTTCTCAGGATGCTTTCATGATGTAAAGCTGTTTGACAAATGGATGCCCCTGTCTAGAGGATTGAGAGCACAGGACAAAATGGCCAAGAGAAGTGAGGGTTGTCTGGTAAGAAAAAGTAAGGAGGTAAACTGGGAGCTGAGCGTGGTAGCAGGGTAGGAAGGAGCAATGGCTGCATCAACAAGGAGCAGGGATGCCGAGCAGCAAGTCTGGGTTAGGAACAGGTCCAGAAACAGGGATCAGATCAGACACAATGCAGTGTTCACCCAACAAGACTGCAGTCAAGAGGCAAATCTGAAGGCAAGCCAGGAAGTCAAACCAGAGAGTCACAGTCAGGGTCAGGGAGGCAAACCAGGAACAGTTGTAGTTCCAGGGTAGCATGGATGGGGACCAGCAGTACAATCCCAGTTTAAATGCAGCTCCCAAGGAAAGGAGTAGTTGGCCCTGGCTTCCAGCTCCCTTCACAGCAGCTCTTGTCAGCGAATGAGCAGACCTTGCCCTCATCCAGCTGAACTTCATACCTTACCTCCTGGAGGGAGGATATCCTCAAGGTCCTTGAATTGTTTTAAAATTCCCAGAAAATAGTCTTAGTTTAAATAATAATTTGCATAGTTTAGTAACAGTCTAAATATTCAAGGAGTTGGATGTGGCTTTTCTATAAATTATTTAAACACAGTGAAAAAAGCAAACAAATCCAAACCTCAAAATGAGTACAGAAAGCGAGTCATCAGAAGACAGATTACATATCTCTTATTGAATGATATTGAGGCAATGTTTGGTGTATGTGTTTCTGATAAACATTTGCTACATTTGTATCATAACTTCAAATATAAGCCCTATTTTGATTAGTATTTCTCCTGAAACAGACTAAAAGTTGGTGGCCATCTTACACACAAAACATCAAAACTGAGACTGGGTTAATCTTCCATCAGCAAGGGTCAAGAAGTTACCATTGACTCCCTGTATTTATGTGTGAAAGTGAATGTCATGAACATGAGAAGACAGCAGTGTGGAATCTAAATTGTGATTTTACATAAGCAGAGAGGTTATAGGAGTATTTCAGTTCCCATTTTCATTCATCCAAAGTAGGGCATAACATAAGGTACTTGTGCCAGCATGGGTTCTCCCTTGGGAGTCAATTTCAGTTAGTTGAAATCAGAAGATGCGAACTAGCTGTCACACTTTTTATACCTCTTTTCACTAACATACATATCATAACATATATAATGTCACTTAATCAAAACCTCCTGTTGGTAACAAACTCAATTCAATTTACAAGCCATTAAAAATGTAAATAACCTATGTGTAAACAGTAAGTAATACCTTAACATTATAACCACGTGTCTACCCTACTTTACAGTGCTGAAGCATTTGTGACCTTAAAACATTGTTGATACCTTAATTGTAATTGACAAGGCAATTTCCTGTCTGGTGTTGTGTAAAAAATGCAGAGCACCAGCCACGAACTTTTAACTGCCATGTTAATTCTCCTAATTATAAGTGGCAGCATAATTAGCCAGACTATTGCCCCACAAATGTGTCTTGTATTATTCTATTTTTCCACCATAGTAAGAGTTGGGTTTTTTTCATTCCATTTAATAAGTAAAACATGTTCTTCAAGTTTCTGACATTATGTAAGTTTTTTTTATTCACTGTGCCACATTTAAGCCTTTTTTATGATAATCCAATATGATACATTCCAATATAAAAAATTCCCCATTGTTGTGTTTTTGAAAACTGAAGAGTTTCAGAACCAAGAATCAGCTAACATAAGCATCCAAATTCAATATCAGTTTTAGTAAAAATACTGTCTGGCTTAGCACTTATGCTAATTACATTATAACTCTTTCCATCAATCAGAACAAGACATTGGAATTAATAAATTTAGGTATTTTAGATTTAGTTTTAAGAACAAGTGTAAGTAAATTCTAATTAGCTTCAGTAATTAAAAATCCTTATTACTTTGCCTGAGTAACTTGTCTATATGATGTACAAACAGGAGATTTACCCCTTAGGACAGTGATTGCTGTGATTTTTTTTTGTTCCCAAAGCACTAGCTTTAGATTTAGCAGTCTCCATAGTTACAATGTACCTGAAGAGTCCTTGTCTCTTTCCCAACCTCCTCTCCCTTCTGGAGTTTCATTATCCTGTATATCAGGATGAACCTCATTGTAAGTTCAGCCACCATATCTGCCAATATGTGAAGTAATTTTAGCACTTGTCCTTCATGATAATCCAGAACAATAACAAAAATATGTCTATATGAATTATATATTAAATTCTTACTCAGTTTTCACTCATCCTTTACTTAGTCAGTCTCCTGTAGCTTTGTATTCACTCTAGGACTTGGCCAAATGTACAAACAACCTAAGTTGGTTTGAATACTTTCTTCAAAGGTTTACCTATAATGATTAAAAATTGATCTTACAGTACATACTATGTCTTAGGCTTTAGAAATCTCCTTCTCACTATGGACAATATTTGAACTTCTATATCAGAACAGTTTTGAAGAATGAAGAATTTTAATAAAAATTCTTTCTGATTGAGGTTTAAAAAGAAATATGAATATTCTTGAAATTTTAGTAGACTGACACAAAAACTTGATTTCTGCCAAGATAAAAAATGGTGATTTTAAAACTTGTTATGATTTTTGGACTAGAGCCTCATCCAGCAGTGCACCTGACCCACCATGTATGGTGAAAGCGATTTATTGCTGTTTCTCAGTATCAAAAAAGAAAAAGTTCATGCTGTCATTGATTCACCTTTAAAAAGAAAAATGTACCTGGCTTATGAGTAAAAGCATTTTTCCCCCTCACTTTCTCCATTAGTGTTCACTGCATAGTTTCACAACACTTTTTAAAGTCTGCCAGCACAAATCAAATGTTCAGTTGTCACAAGAGGACAATTATCTGATTGTATAAATCCTTGATTACAGTAATGCTTCATAACCATTAAGTCCCAATGAAATAGTCAATTAGTGCAGGTGGTAGACTGCTAACCATTTGTATTTTGCCTAAATGATTCCAGGAATGGCTGTAAAAGATAACAACAGCTAAGGTGCACGTTCTTTCCTTACTTTTGATTTTCTTCTGTTTTTTTTTTTCTTTTATTAATCCCAAAATAAATCATCCATCATGCTTTTGTCAAGTTGTCAGTATATTCCTATTCTTTTATTTGAGAAAGAAGTACTAGGTATATACCTAGAAAATAGACTGATTATCAGATTGTCTGAAAATAATTAATTTATCTATAATTTCTAGTAGTAGATGATCACTTATTTATATTGGATACCACTTTTTTTATTTCATCTTACATTTGAAGACAATATCTTTTTTTTTTTTACTTATGCTTTTCTGAATCTTCTGTGATGCTGTATTTTTATACTGAATTTCAACAAAATATTGCAATGCACTTCGTGCATAGCAGTATTTTTTATAGTATTAGAGGATTAGAAATCAACTTGTCCTGAAGGCAAGAGGTATCTTTTACAGAAACACAGTGTTAATCACTGAGATTCAACCTTTTGGGTAGAAAAATACTGAAGGACAGATAGAAATGTTAAATGTCATGATAGTATATTTGCCATTGTATTCAGTGACAAATAGAGAAAAGATTATAATTAAATGATTTAGAAACACTTTTCATGTTTTTTTAAAGAAAATAAAACCATTTTTCTTCTTTTTATAAGTATTCACAGAGTCTGTTTCCATATATTTCTTGTCATGTATTGTGACCAAACTGGAAGTATTAGTGTAAAATTAATGGATAGATTGCTTTTCTGAAGACATTAAAAAAAAAAAAAAGAAAAGAGTATTCAATCTAGTAGCTTGTTTTAGTTAAATAGAAAATAACATCAGAACTGAATTTTGCAAAAATTATTTCTGTCTTGAACATAAAACTGTGTACTTGCAAAATAATACACAAATTATAATCCTATTTGCTGAGTGATTCACAAGTAGGCCAGAGCTCACCCAAAGTGAAAACAATGGTAAATAAGTTTTGCAAATAAAAAAATAGTTCCCAATTTCTAAATAAGTTTTGCAAATAAAAAAATAGTTCCCAATTTCTAACACAGAAAAACAAGTGTGTTAGAGAAAAGTTTTCACTAACTACTAATTATATATTTCATTAAACTTGCTGGGTTGTGAATTGCCTGTAGAGCTGAGCAGAGGAGATAAAGTCTGTTCCTATTATTTTATTTATTTATGTGTGTATGTTTTTATTTATTTATTTATAATTCCTATGGACATAAATGCTTTTAAAAGGGATTTCCCATGGCTTGCAAGATTTCTCTTTTTTATAACCAAGTGTGAGGTCAGCCAGGGGACTCTGTATACTTCCAAGATTTTTCTGGTTCTTGATAGAAGTTGTGAACTAGATTTATTAACAAAGGTGATAGCATTTACAGTTCTACACAACTCATCTATTATTTCCAGATAAACCCTGCTAAAAATAATCTGATTATAGTATGAAGCTCTTCATGTAGAATGTCTTCTAAAATGTTTAGAGAAATAAACGGTTTAGTATTCATTATTTATTTATGTTTTCTGACAGTTCAAATTTCACAATATGAACACTTGAAAAATTAAACAAAGATGGTCCTTTTTACATTTGGAATTATTTTTTCCATGTTATAAGAAAAATTTTACTTTCAAAGGCATTGCTATCCAGAATATTTTAAAATAGACTACAATAAGCCTCACATAACTAAACTGAAAATGTTTGCAAGTAGAAAACTTATTTTTGTAAATGTTATTTTCTTATCTGTTTCATTAAATATTTTTTATTTATTTTTCTAGCTGTGCACTAAACCTGTAACTATTATTACTAAAGGTAATCTAATTTTTTCTGCCTCTGAATAATTATCAGTAATAACGATTAGTTGGGGTTTTTTTCTGTACTCACAAGCACCTGTTCTGTTACAGGTATCCTGCTTGCTATCATAATTTACTAGTCATTAATAAAGAAACAACTTAAAAATAGACTTTGAAATTACCAAAACTGTTTGTTTAAGCAGTACTGTCAAGATCCAATAATTAAATTGAACAGTATAACTAATCTGAGGAAGAACTGCAGTGGAAAAAGATTACTGAATATATTGAATCCATTTCCTGGCAGTTAGTAATTTATTTTCACTGAAAATTGAGTTCAAATATCTACAAATATATAATCTTATCAGGTAAATTGCTAAGTGACTCCATGTCTCAGATACAGATAATAGCATTTACAAGTAAAAAAGAATAAGACTGTTTAAGATAATTGGAGGACTTTTTAAATCAGACGGAAATACCAAAGTGCAGAATGTTCAAAAAGGCTTGACAGGAGAAAGAATGTACAGCTATAGCTATTTCCATGAAAGATGTTGAATTTTCAGATGTTTGTCACACCCCCAAGTCCCTCTCAGCAGGGCTGCTCTCCGTGACTTCTTCTCACAGTCTGTTCCCATGTCTGGGATTGCACAATCCAGATGTAGCATCCCACACTTCGACTTGTTAAACTTCTTATGGTTCTCACAGACCCACTTCTCAGGTTTGTCCAGGTGCCTCTGGATGACAGCCCTTCCTTCTGTTGTGTCAACTGCACTGCTCAGCTTGTGCCATCTTCAAACTTGCTGAGGGTCTACTCCATCTCACTTTTTATGTCATTGATGAGGATATTGAAGAGCACCAGTCCCAAGACAGAGCCATGAGGACACCACTCATTACTGGCCTCCACCTGGACATAGAGCCATTGACCACAACTTTCTGGCTGTGTCCATCCAGCTTTATAATAAACCTACCTTTTATAATGGTTCATGTCCCTCTAAAAAAACCAAGGAGATGTCTGTGTCAGTTCATCTTGTCAAACAAATCGCTTTACAGGTCAACTCTGGGGTTTAATTGCAGACCAGTAGGTGAAATGAATGTTACTTCCATCAATTACCAGAATTATTCTATGAACTCCAATGGGAGGTATTGTGAGTAACTCATATTTATCTAAATAAATATATGAGTTTGGTATAAAGATTAAAGTTTTGATGTGGAATAGCAATTTATTCCAAGAGTAATTACACTAAATCAATAGGAATTAGACACCTGTTTTCAACATCAGAAACTGACCTCTGCAATCCATCATCTAGCACATTTTTTGTTACTCCACTACACTGTCTCAGGCCTGGGTAAGCACAATATACATCATACCAGATTCTCACTATGGAAATTAACTACCTGATTATGTATTTTTGAGAAGGGAATAAGTCCAATTGTTTACAAAAATTAGTAATTAAATTTTGTTCTATCAAATATTTTCCAGTGTTTGCCAACCATTTTTCAAACCTATTTGATTCTCCCATTCCAGTTCTGGAACTTAGTTTAATTTTTTTTCTATCTGCACTTTCCTTGCAACTCTGTCTCTTGTTTTATTGTTTCTTCTGTCTCTGTTGATTTTATTTTGAAAAAATAATATATCAGACTTACTGGGTATGCCTATGAGTTAGGGAAGACACGAGTTATGTACTGCCTAGGGCCTGTCAGCTAACAAAAAATAAATAAAAAAGCCTCAAATGATAAGCGAGATAAGTGTGAAGGTATTGCAACGTTTCAAAGTTTGTAGTAGCTATTTTTGATGCTGATAGCAACTGTCATTTGAGTTTGGGAGCGTGACAGAAAAGTTCTTAGGTTTTCTTTCTCTAACATAGCCAGTAAAGAAGGAAAATGGTCTTTCCTTGAACACGTTAAAACTTGATGTTTGACACACAGATGTGTTCACATATAAATGAGTCATTAGCCACCTTTAGATCCTTGGGTTGGAAATGTTTGGTTCAGCTACTTGGGCAGGCTGTGACTTTGTCTGGCAGGGCCCTAAGTGTGGCTCCTCCAGACAGTGACAGTTTACAAGCTGTTCTGCAGTGACCTCAGCCCACAGCAGTCACTGCTGTGGGTGTTATTTGTTCTTCTGGTGGAGCTGGAATTTCTGTTCTGATCGATTCTGATCTATTCTGATCTATGCTGTTTTTAATTTCCTTAAGAAAAACAGTATTATAGTTCATGAGGTTTTTCTTATAAGGTACTTAATGCTTAAAAATATTACATTTATTAATTACTGTGTTATTAAATGGATTATAACATTTAATTAATGGATTATAACATAAAAATCATTCTAAATTATGTGAAAAATGAAGTTGTTTGAAAAGAGATTAAACATTTGTGTTTTGCATTGTAGCACTAATACTTACATCCAGATAGAAAACATTATTATTCATAACAATAATAATTATTTTTATTATTGTTGCTATTGTTATTATTATAATAATTTTTCCAGGTTTTGAAACTGAGATGACAAAGTAAAATCACTCCTGTGTGGTGGGGCTACAAGATGTAGAACAAGATCTGTTCCAAGGGTCTGATACAATTTCTTTGAGTTAAGAGCAATAAAGTATTGGAAAACTATCTCAGGATATTACTCTAATGTAACCATTCACAAAAATAAGCAACTTAAGGAATTGATGGATTCATCCGTAAATAGCTTCTTTGTTAATATGTTATTCCAGGTTTGTTTATGGAGTACGTATCCTGAAATAAACTATTGCAGTAGCTGTTTGGTTTGCTTGGGTTAAAATAAAACAAGCTGTACAAGGAAGTCATAATTCATAATATAAATTATCTGCTGTAATTTATATCACAGATCTTGTAAATAAATATATGTGAACAATTTCAAGAATGAGTAGTATCTACAGGAAAAAAAAAAGAAGAGTTGTTGTAGCTGTACATCTTTCCACATCCTTTTATCTTCCTGGGATAATTCTGTATCAAAAAAGTGGTTTATTCCAGAAGCACATTCTTGAATTGACATCAGGGATTTTCTTTTGTTCTTGTGTAAACTCATGCATGATTGACTCTTGCTCATATTCCTATAGTCTGCTAATTCAAAAGATTTTTGAAACAAATTTTTTTCCTAAATCATCATCCATCAGGAATAACCAAAGGACTTTCTTACCACAGTCATCTCACTCCAATTTTTCTGTTTGAAGTTTAAATAGTGACCACATTGGAAGGCACAGTTTGCCCACTGGTTTCTGCTCTTCCTACAGTGAAAAAAAACCTCTTTTCATTCAGTGAGCACTGCTGCAATGACCAAACTGCAGAACGTTTACCTTATCTGGTAAATCAAAATCTGAGAAAAACTCTGCAGTGCTTGGATTCATTGAACCTCTCTTCATGCTAGACAGAATGGAAGAGGTCAAGCTGATGTAGTAGCAGTTACTTATCCTACTTCTCCCACGGGTAAGCTTGGGACCAGCTTTGAGACTCTAGTCCCCTTTCTCCTCTTTGAATAATTGATTTGACAGAAGGAGAGGAGCACCTGCTGGTGGGAAGTTATCATCCCTGTAGGTGCAGACTTTGGCCTACTTGGCATAAATGCTTCTGTTCCAGCCTGATTTTGAGAAAGTTTTCAGAAGAGCACTAGATGTGGGAATTGGGATGAATATGATATAAAGAATAAAATATAAGCTTTTTTCTTCCTTTTCTGTCTCAGATGAATTTAGTAGTTAGATAGCAACATTTTATGTTTAATAATTTATTTAGCAAAATTAGGGTTCAATGCATGTGTTTAGGTTGCAGTAATTACTGCGACTGAAGAAGCAAAAGGCCTTCACTTAAGCTCTGCAAAAAGAATTTTTAATAAAAAAACCTTATGACCTCAAACCATGATCATGGACAGGGAGACCAGCTGATCTTATTGGCTGCATATATAGAGAGTAACGATTTGTATCACTTTATCGTTTATTGTTCAGATTTCATAATTATTTTGTAAATGGCCATTAACCCTGAAATATGGCTTGAACTAGTCTTCCTAAACGCTGAAATTCCTAACTGAATTAACATTGGTAGTAATCTGCTGACCACCTGAAAACTGAGGAAATAAGGCATTTGCAGGCTTGCATCTAAAGGCCTGTTTAAATAACTGATGCCTGCAAATGACCTTCAGAAGCTTCTTTGGGGCTTTGGAGATGACCATCATTTCTCTGTGGAGTTTATAAATTCACTCTGAAATTATGATTGTGGCACATTTCAGGTCTGATTGTTACTGAGGTGAGCAATAGCACCCTCTAAACCCTCTAGTCTTCCATGGTCTATAACTATGGTATTCCCTTTAGGCAGTAGAAACTACCATACAAAGACATTAATTAGAAATTATATTACTCTTGGATATTCAATTACTTTCCAACTACTGTTACTTCTGCTGAAAATCAAGAAAAATCCCACCAGCTAAGCAATGCCAAAAGCACAGGATGCTCCTCTGGAGAAACCTATACATCCCTTTCTTTGTGGGGAATACAGACAAGAAAGGAGTCTGTGCAAGCATGATTCCTTCATTTCAGCATGTCCTGACGATGTTCATCACTTGAAGAGCAGAAACTGCTTGGTGCATTAGTCGACATACACAGGCTTAAATCTTTCCCTTTTTCTTTCCCAGATCTCTCCCAACCACATAAGCTATGCTCCTGCACCATGCTGAAGGCATGCACTAATGTTAAATTCTTTGGGACATTTTTTTTAGTTTTTTATAGCTTTCCAGTGTCTGATGGTTCATGCTTCTAAGTATTTGTCTGAGTAATTGAAAAACAGTTCTACACAATGTCAGCCCTGATCTTGCAGAGGGAAGGTCCTCTCAAAGATTTTGTGCAGCTTCACCTGGAACACACAGCTATGGCAAATGGTAGCTGTGGGTTGGCTCCTGTCTTCCAAGCGCATGCCTGTGACTTTATTTTTTTCCTTAGAAGCAATATGTCTTGCCATTTTGTTTGAAATCTATGTCGCATCCCTTGCTATCCCACCTTCTGCTTCCTAAAAACCTACAAAGCTTATCAGTAAAGCACACATTTTACATAGATATTTACCAGATGCAAAGTTTACTCCACTCATGGATCCTCGGATCATCAGATTTAACTTTGGAGCTTTTTGTAGTGACTAAAGTAAACTATATGGGCTTTAGACACAACATTTAAGGTTATGGAAGATTCAGGTTATGCTGTTAGCGTAGAAACACATAATCACAGAATGATTATATGCAGGTGCTTTTTTATTGAAGAGCTCTGGGAACTGGGGTACAAACCCAAATCTGATTCCGACATCAGTTTGGGGTGAACGCATTTTATACTCTCTCCTTACATAAGCACTATAGAATCATATGTTGATCATTAACTATCCATTGTACTGTTGTAATCAACAGAGCATGAGCTTCTGGTTCATTGTAATCATTCAGGCATACACTGCAAGACCCCTTCAAGTCCCTCTCCCACAATTATCCCGTGATTTTATCGATTAGCCAATATGTGATTTCTAAATAATTGTTGCATACCTATAACACAGTGTAACAGTACTAGGTGCGCTGTAGGTACACACAGGTGCAGAATCACAAGACTTAACAAAAACAATGCCTATTCAAAGCCTATCTATGCTACTACAATTTAAAACATTTTAACCCTATGCTATCAATGCCTTCTGGAAAACAATTTGAGATGAGGAGAAATTCAGCACAGATTTTGTCCTCAGTCCTTTCACAGGTGAAAACTCACCCTAGTTCCTTGTTTCTTAATGAGGAAAATAGTCAGTTTGCCTTTGAGTAAAACACAGGAATGAAATAATATGGTGAAAAGCTAGACTTGAGGACACTGATCCAAAGTGTGAGTAGTTAATCATCTTCCATAATTTTTTTTGTATACGAATAACTAAGGATCTGTCCCCTTCTGCTTGACTTTAGAGAAAATGAACAGGTCCTCCTTTCCCTCAATTAAAGGATTCTGTAGTCATAACAGAGATTCTCAGCATGCCCTCCAAACAGCTGGGTCATATCTGATTCTGGAGGAACAAGGTAATTCAAACATTCAACTGAGCTCAGCTTATTGGCTAATGATAATTATGAGGAAAAAGGCAACAATCTAGACAATTATTTTTACTTTCTGTAAAAAAGTGTTTGCAACGATGGCAGCTAATGCTGAAAATCGAATACATCTGTGTAGATACTTAGAAGTGCAGTACAGTAAAATGTGTGCACATTTCCAAAGCACAGGTGTCTTCATCATAACTGTGTGAAAGACAAGCTGTACAGTCTTCATCATCTCACAGTTTGTACTTACTGAAGCTGCAAATACATTGACTGTCACTAATCATTACAGCTTTTCATAGACTTCATTTCAGGTAGGCCAATGAAGAATATCATTAGATAGCTTTGATTTACAGAAGCTTGGTTATATTAATGTTCTGGGCACACTTTTCAATCCCACCCCAGCCTCCCCTACCGCTTACTTCCCTATTTTTTTCAGATTACTGGTGATGTGGGTAGAGTCTGTTATATTTATAGGCAAAAATTTATTTATGTCTTGGACTGTATTTTAATTTATGGGGAAAGTACCCAAAGTCTCAGATCAACACCTACAATTCCCTTTGAAGAAATAAGTGTAAATAAATATTAAAACTGGAATAAGACCAAACTCAGTTCTAGACTGCCAAAGAAATATCAGAAGGTAATAATCTTCAGTCAATTAAAACTGTAAATCTACTTTACCGTAATCTACATAAGCATGTAAGATTGGGATGCCCTTTTGTGCCTTACATTTTGATACAGTATTACAGTATTAAATTTCAGTACTACACACTATTAAATATTGGGTTTTCTCAGTGCAAAAAATTCTTTTCCCTAAAACACAATAAATATAAGAAACCAGAGTCATTACAGCAAGATAAGCAAGACTATTATACTTAACAGTGAAGACAAGTGCTAAAAGGAGATCATGATAGTCTTCAGAGCCCTGGTCTTGATCCTCTTGAATGACAAACTCTCTTCTCACTTGAAGATGAACCACAGGTCATTCAAAAGTACTTGTCTAAAACTGGTCGATACTTATTTTACCAGAAGGTTTGTGACAACACTGTAAAAAAAACATTAACCAATGTTGAATTTGAAGACTGATGCATCGATAAATCAGCTCATGGTAGCATGACCTTTAGAAAGAAAACCTCAACTCTATTCATTAAACTTTGCTTAAAATAAAGAAAACCTCTCCAAAGTTTATTGTAAGAAAGCATAGTAGAGTATTGCTTCAGTGGTTTTAGCTGGGATAAAATTAGTTTTCTTCAAAGTTGCTGGTATGGAGTTCTACTTTGGATTTGTGCTGGAAACAGTGTAGATAACTCAGGGATGTTTTAGCCATTGCTGAGCAGTGCTTGTACAGAGTCAAGGACTTTTTTGCTTCTCAACCCAACCCATCAGAGAGTAAACTGGGGGGGGAGGGGGGGGACACAAGCATCCAGGAGGGAATACAGCCAGCACAGCTGACCCCAGCTGACCAGAGGGATATGCCATCCTGTATAACGTGGTGTTCATGTATAAAACTGGGAAAAGAAGTAAAAAGATGGGGATGTTCAGAGTGATAACATTTGTCTTCCCAAGTCACCATTTTGCATGACGGAACCCTGCTTTCCTGGAGGTGGCTGAACACCTGCCTCCCCATGGGAAGTGGTGAATGAATTCCTTGTTTTGCTTTGCTTGTATGCGTGGCTTTTTCTTTACCTATTGAACTGTCTCTGTCTCAGACCACGAATTCTCTTGCTTTTACCCTCATGATTCTTTCCCCTGTCCCACTGTGGGTGGAGTGAGCAAGTGACTGCATGTGCCTTAGGATCAGTCTGTGAAAATTCGTAGTTGCAGTGTGGTTACTGATTGGGGTTAAACCATGACCGCTTCTTATGGTGCAATATAGCTTTTCATGTAAAATAAAACCAATTCTGATTCCTTAGCTGTTTTACAATAACTGAAAACCTTCTATGACATATGACCAACTTGTACTCAGTTTCATCAAAGTAAATCAGGAAAAATATAATTTAAGCTACATGAATTTCTCTAGTCAGCCTGCACAGTACATTCTGGATCAGCTCAAACAAAGGCTTCAGTTTTAGAAATCATAACAGATTATGATTATTAAAGGCCACAGGAAGTGAATGGCCAGTTGAGCAACATTACCTCTTAAATGAAAAATACCCACTAAGTCAAATATTGTTAGAGAGGAAGGCAGGTACTAAATGTGGTTTTATTTCTGTGAGGAACAATGGAAAGATTTTCAAGGAGCCTTACTAATCTACTGCTTCCATAAATATTCAGTACATTATAGTTGTTAGTAATGTATTGGTGGTGTTAAACTTAACATTTGTTCAATTCTTTTTTCCTCAGTTCTTTAGCTTTCTCACTTCTCATTAAACAGTATTTGAATACCTTTCTTAGCATTTTCTTTTGCAAACAGCATGACACAATGTAGAGCTTTCTTGGCATTCTAATCAATGAGATGCAGTGTATTTTACCAGCACGAAGTAAACCTACTTTAATTGAGAATTATTGTTAGCCTCTTCATCCTTACTGTTGAACTATGCAGGCCCCTATCACATTAGTATTGCATGGCCTGGAAGAAAGGTAATTGCATCATCAGTCTCTCTTGGTTTCTGTCACAGCCCTTTTAACATGCTCATCCTTTCCATTACTTCATGATTTCATTTAATATTCGCCTGGGTTAGAATCATATCAGCAGCAAGAACTTTCTGAATTAACAGTTGCTGTATGCTCTACTCGAGATTTCTTTCTCATTAATTAAGGGGAAATAGACCTTTTTAATAAAGAGTGTCCTTTTGAACTTTTATGTCCAAATAGATGGATATTGAATTTTTATTTTGGAGTTTGAATTTGAAACATCAACAAGTAACCTAAGTCTGTCTTTAATAAAATTACAAAGCATGCCTTTCTATATAGTATAATCTTTTAGGTACCTACTGCACTTTCATTCCCTTCAGAGAGATAAAGCTGTTTAGAGGCCCCAACATTGTGGCAGATGCATGTATGCATGCTATATTTTTTTCTATTAAATTTTTTTGAGAGGACAGATCATATAGTTGCTGAAAATAAGAAAAGCTGAATCTTGCCTCCAAATTTACATTGACAATATGGGATCCTTGGATTTCATATTTAAGGGGCCTAGTACAGGGAAATGTAGGGAAGCTTACTGTTAATGGATGCAAACCTTCCCTTTTTAATTATATCAAATATTTTCAGGTATCTAAATTTGTCATAATAATAAAAAATAGATACATAAATAAAAATGACAAAAATAATTATAAAAATTACTTATGAGACCTGATAGAGATAGCAAGAGATCTGCCTTCTATATCTCAAATGTCTTTGGTTTCCTAATGGTGTGTATGCGCCTATAGACAGACATAGATATTACATGAAATACAAAAGTTCTCTCTGTAGGTGCAAAGCCTTACGCAGGCACAATCTCCTGGATAATTTAGGCAAGAAAATGAACATCTGGATCTTAATGATACAAACAATACTTTCATTCAAGTCCTCTCAAAGGTCAAGATTCTGTCACTAGTATTCATAAAAAGTATTTGAATAGTCTTATTTCAGTAATTGGACTACTTACAGAGTTGAATACTGTCTGCAAGAGAGGAAGAAAAAGATCTAGCTAAAAGACACTTAAAAATGTTTGCTGGTGGGATAGTACAATTCCATCATTTCCAGCCATTTTTTCTGAACTTGGTACTCACGTGAGATGAAACAGATTCCTAACAGGCCTGAACAATGCCCCAGGAAACAGTTCAGATTCCTACTTTGCCTGGAACATTAAGTATTTCTTTGACTACTGTGATGCTGTCCTTCCATGTTATATCTGGTAGTTGCAGCATTATTTCTTCAGAGAGTGATGGAAGGAACAGGATGGAATTAGGAACCAGACACGGTCTGCTGCATGAGTCTTATGGGAACGCCTTACTTCAGGGAGGAATCCCAAAAGGCCTGATGCTTCTGGAGCCAGCTTGACTTTTCTTCTTTAGCTTCAGAATTTTTCTTTTGGGAGAAAGAGGGAGTGCGTAAAAGGAAGAAGTCAGACAATAGTCTAGGGAGTCATGTCACCAAGGAGAAAGCAAAGGAAAGCATAAATATATTGTGAGTTGAGACTGCTGGTAACTGATACCAATTACTTTCAAATCCTTTTACTGACAATCTGAATATCTTTAAAGAGGAATGTACATTGCAGTAGGGAGGAAAGATACATAGAACAAAACATTATATTCATATTCACAAAGTAGTAATTTTTATTTTCAGAGAATGACAGTAAATTATCTAATTTAATATCATTGGAACTATTTCATGTTCACCTGAACACATCTAAGAATATAATAGGTTCAGAATTTTTAAAATGCATTTTCACTGTTTTTCTCAGTCATGTCTTCCACTTTATTTCACTTGGACATATGGCTTCCAGCCTTACTGTTTATTAACTGTGTAATTTTTAAGTGGCTTGAAGATTACACAGAAAGAGATCTCCTCAAACCTAAATTTAGATGATATTTTGAACATGTCAAATTGTTGGTTCAACTCAAATATTTTAGTTTAATAAGTCAAACCAACTTAGATGTCACAAAACTTCCTTCCAGCTGTTCTACCAAGAAGCAGCTATGAATTTTGTATCAAAGAGCTATGAAAGTAAATAATGCAAGAAACTGTATTAACTATAAGCTCATTTAATCATTTCAGAATTTATGATCAATTTAACAAGGTAAAATATTTATATATGACCCAGCAATCTGCACTTGCAGGCCAGAAGGCTAGTTGTATCCCAGGCTGCACAAAAAGAAGTGTGACCAGCAGATTGAGGGAGTTTTTTCCCCCCCTCTTCCTTGGTCTTGTGGGACTCCAGCTCACAAGATGGAGTACCATATCCAGCTCTGCAGTCCTCACTACAGGAAATGCATGGATCTCTTACAGTAGATACAGAGAACAGCGACAGGAATTATCAGAAGGCTGTAGCACCTCACCTATGAAGACAGCCTGAGAGAACTGATGTTGTTCATCCTGAAGAAGAGAAGACTGGGGAAAGCTTATTGGTTACAAGAAAGATGGAGAGACACTTTTTAAAAGGGCCTGTAGTGATATGAAAAGGGGTAATAGCTTTAAACTAAGAGAGGGGAGATTTAGATTGTTTATAAGAAATTATCTACTGTGAAGGTGGCGAGACAATGTAATAGGTTGCCTAGAGAAATTGTGTAAGTGTTCATATCCTTCTAAGCACTCAAAATCAGACCAGATGGGGCTCTGAGCAACCTGGTCTAGTGGTCCATGGCAGAGGAGTTGGAACTAGATGATCTTTAAAGGTCCAATCTAATGCAAACCATTCTATGTTTCTATGATTATAGAATTATTATCTTTGTATTCCGTGCTAGAGAAGATAAACTTTGACCTTTATTGATCTTTAACTGTATTTCTTTTTCATCTTGTGAAAACAACAGCAATTAGTAGCAGAATTTAAAAAAATGAATAAAAAAGAGACAAAAAGAAGAACCAATGAATGTAACACCTGTGATTCTATAATGACTTGAGCTCCAAGTGTCCATGTGATGATGGTAAGTTCTGTCTTTTGGATAAATGACAAAATAGAAAAGATCAAACAGTGTATGATCAACAAGTACCACTGGGTCAGTCAGAACTGTTTTGATCTTTATGTATGTTGTTTTATTAATTTTTTGCTTGGCAGTACCCTAATAAATTCATCAACATCTAACACCCTCTTGGAAGAAATGCTTAGGCTGATAAATTAACAAAACCACAGAATCACAGAACTGTTGGGATTAGGACCTCTGGAGATCATCTAGTCCAATCCCCCCACTAAAGCAAGTTCACCCAGAGCAAAGGATTGCATCCAGGCATGTTTTGAATATCTCCGGAGAAGGAGACTCCACAATCTTTCTGGGCAGCCTGTTCAATGCTGTGTCATCCTCAACATAAATAAATTTTTCATTATGTTCAAATGGAACTTGCTGCGTTTCAGTTTGTGTCCTTTGCCTCTTGTCCTGTTGCTGGGCACCACTGAAAACAGTCTGGCCCCATCCTCTTGACAAACACCCCCAGGGTATTTGTGTGTGTTCCTTGTCCCAAGGAACAGGAGAAACATGAAAAAAACATATTTGAAGCCCTATTAAAAAGAAAGAAATTGCTAGTGCTGTCCATTTTAAGTTTTCTAGTTTTTTTCCCTGTCTATTCTGACCATTACATATTTGAAATATAATTTAAATTACTATCAATTAATCTCACACGTCAAGAGAGTAATAAGAAACTCATTTTCTTCATAAAAAAAAATAAATCAAATAAACCATCTAAACAGCAGAAGTTCTATTTTCATTATACCTTTCCACAGCAGAATTGCATTGAATAAATCATGGATGCACTGCAGATGTGAAATCCATTCCTTTCTACCTATTATTTTGTACACTCTCTAATTCCCTTAAGTTATTATTAATAATTTCTCCCCAATAACCTGTCTGTATTCATAGAAAACTGAAAATGTAATGCCATTTATTCTTTTCCCCTTGAATAAACATCTGCCAACACTATATTAGGAACTGTTGGTTTTGTTATTGAAGGAATATTCCATTACCGAACATAAAATCACTCAATTTAATAATAATCCAAAAAATGACAGTTTTTTGATAAGCCTAAACTAGTATATTTAACAGCAGCATTGTAATTTTCAGTGACATGTCCAAAAGTTAAAAAATATTCCAAATGTTGTAGGCTTTGAATTTACTAAGATGTTCAGTGATATTAATTTAAACTATGTGTGTTTCACCATCTGTTTAGACCATGTGACTTTGAAACTAAACTTGCAGGGGGAGGGGAACCTCAAACCATCCCACTCCCAACAGTTTAATGCCAATGCCAGTAAGAGATTCTAGAGCCTGGAGAGGGATTGCAGATCAGCAGGAGACCACCTGAAGGGCAGCACAAAGGAGTTCCTGCCACTCCAGCCAGTTAGCTGGCTTCACTGGGGAAGCAACTTAAATGTCTTTATGCAAACACATGTAGAACAGGGATGTCATTTTCCTGGGCTTGTGCAAAGCATTTGACACTGTCATATCCTTGTCTCTAAACTGGAGAGACGTGGGTTTGAAGGATGGACTTGATGGATAAGCAATTGGCTAGATGGTCTTACTCAAAGAGTGGTCATCAACTACGTGATATCCAAGCCGAGACCAGTGATGAGGCAACACTACTGGGACCAGCACTGTGTAACTCCTTTTCCAGCATCATGGACAGTGGGATTGAGTGCACCCTTAGCTGATTTGCTAACACCAAGCTGTGTGGAGTTGTAGACATGCTAGAAGCAAGAGATGTCATTCAGAGGTACCTTGACAGGCTTGAGAGCTGGGCCTGTGTGAACCTCCTGGAGATCAGCAAAGCCAAGTACAAGGTCCTCCATCTGGTTTGAAGCAATCCCAAGCACAAATACAGGCTGGTCATAGAATGGATTGAAACCAGCCCTGAGGAAAAGGACTTGGGCGTGTTGGTGTGCTGGTTTGAAAATGAACCAGTGGGAGAAATTAACCCCTCCATAAGCTCCTTGCAAGAGACTTCAAGCTGGAGTTACAATTTCATAGAAATATTACAATAAATGCAATTATACAGAAAAACTGGCTTAAAACCACAAAGTCAGAGTACAGCCTGGCCCCTGTTGGTCAGGTGGTGCAATGTTGTCAAACTGATGGTTGCAGTTGAAAGCAGTGGTCCTGTGGAAGATCTGGTCCTCTTCTGGATGTCCAGAGGTGGCGGTGGTGGTCCCAAGATGCAAAGTACCCAGATTATACATGGGAGGAATGTCCAGGGGAGTTTCACAATGGGACGATGTAGTCCTATGAGCCATAGGATATTTTTGGGGTCCTTAATGGTCACTGAAGCTGTCTATCCTGCTGGTACCTATTCAGCACATTATGGCCCATTAGCAGAGATGACCCCCTCAGTATGCACCCAGACTGTGCTGCTGCTTCCCCAGAAGGCATTATCAGTGCTGAGTCATTGGTGGAAGAAAAAGAAACATTACCCTTCCTCACAGGGTTGCCTCTTTCTCCTTATCTCATTTAACACCCAGCCCACCTGAGGGGTGGGGTGTGCACTGGGCAGCTGTTGCAAATGACCCACCATTAATAGTTCATCAGGAATAATATAGATGGTTGTAGGAAACATAGTTGGTTACACCCATACTGGCGCTCTTCCTCCTGTAACCACTACAATTGGTTGACAAGAAACTCAACATGTCCTGCCAACATGCTCTTTCAGCCCAGAAAACCAGATGTACTCTGGGCAGTGTCCAAAGATCCACGACCAGAAGTTCAAGGGAAGTGATTCTGCCCTAGTATGTCCACATAAGATCCTACATGGAGTACTGTGTTCAGATCTGTGACCCCCAACGTAAGAAGCACACGGACACATTGGAGTGAGTCCTGAGGCGGGGTACAGAGATCAGAAGGCTGGAGCACCTCTGCTGTGAAGACAGACTGAGGGAGTTGGGATTGTTCAGCCTGGAGAAGAGAAGTCTTCAGGGAGATCTTATAGCAGCCTTCTGGTACCTAGAGGGGACCTGTAAGAAAGCTGGAGAGGGACTGTCTGCAATGGCATGTACTGATAGGACAGGGGGTGGTGACTTTAAACTCAGAGAGGTTTAGATTAGATGTCAGAAATAAATTCTTTATTGTGATGGATAAGACACAGAAACAAGTTGCCCAGGGCAGTTGTGGTTGCCCCATTCCTGGAAGTGTTCAAGAAAAGGCTGGATGGGTTTCTGAGCAACCTGGTTTATGATTTTGAGAAGTGTAGCTTCCCAGAGGCTATAAAAATACCTGCCACACTTGTACAAGGCATAGGATCCATTTATCAATTTTTATGCAAGAAAATCTTATTTAGTGCAATTTTTCAGTAAATACTGGAAAATATAAGGCAATATTAAAAACCCCATAGAGAATGTAGGCATTTTAACAGAAATCTGTTGGTTTGCCAAGGGCATAGAACTGCCAGCAGAAGTCTGCACCTTTAAAAAAATCTCTCGGATGTAGACATTTAAATATCAGAAAAACAGCTTTAAAATCTGAGGATTAGATCTCTTCAGTCAAGTAATAAATGCATGTCAGGACACGAGGTACAGATAAGCAGGTCTAGGTGAAATACATTTAGCTGAAATTGTCATGTGAGCAGGATTAAAAAAATAAAATCCGGAAGAATTTTTGGTCAGCAGAAAGTACAACTGAAAAAAGAGCCAAATTTCAAAGCATTACATCTGAGTTAAGTATTCTGATAGAACAATCCTAATGACGTGATTGGGAATACAAAACAAACATTTTATAAGTACACAGTTAAATGTATATGACTGAGGAAAATCTGCGTCAATCACAGTGGAATAGCACCAACACAGCCAATATCATGCACAGAAATTTGACATTGTGACTCTGAGTTAAGATAATGGCAACAAAAGCACTTTCCTTGCTGTACTACATATGTCCTTTCAGATTTAAAGTCACTCTTTTTTTTAAAAACTTTAGGCTCTGCCATACTAATAATGAAACATAGAAAAGGGGCAAAGCAGGTATCAATCATCTTCTGATGCTCCCACAGATGGGAAGAACAGTTCTGATGTACTGTTGAGTATGTTGTTGTATTGAAATTTATATTAGATATTTCCAGGTTTAGAATTTCTCATTTAGAACTGCACTTGAACTTGACACTCTGATGCAAGGAAGACATGTATTTTTATCCTTAATAATAATATCTTTGCACGTATTTACTCTATTTTCAGTAGTCTACCAATAAAAACCCCAACTAACAAAGGCTGTGTGTTAATTAAATTATTTTAATAGATGTATAGAATCAATTTTTGTATTGTAGAATTTTCACAATTTATAAAATCTCATTTGTCATAATTACATTTGCATGACATAACTGAGATTACCTAACTTCAGCTTACTTCTGGAAGAATTTAGATTGGATTGGTGTCATCTGCAATGCTCAGCTTCATGTCATCTGCAAATTTTCTGATGATTGATGTCATCAGCAATCTTGCTGTCAATGTCATTGATAAAGATATCAAAGAGCACCAGTCCCAAGTGTAGCCCTGATGGGTAGCACTCATCATCAGCCTCCATCTGGACATAGAACCTGTTCTATGACATGCTGACCATGGGTTGGAGTCCTGTTCAATGCTACAAGAATTTTACATTGCTTCAGCATCTGAAGGGATATAAAAAGATCTATGATTTTTTTTCTTCTTATAACATTGGCTCTAATAAATAGCATTTTAAATGATACCCTAGAATCTGAGAGCATTTCTTACTACAGTCATGATGAACCAGCACCTCCTGGTGCAAAACACCTCTCCATAAGTGTTGGGTGGTCTCCATAAAGCCATGTTTTCTCCAGGCTGAACAAATCCAGGTCCCTCAGTCTCTCCTAACAGGATAAATGCCCCATCTCCTACTCAGTTCAGGGCTCTCTGCTGAAATCACTCCAATTTATCAGTTTCTTTCCTGGACTCATTTGTCCAGAACTGGATGCTGTACTCTAAATGTGCTCTTACAGATGCCAGGCACAGGGCCTAAGTGAGTTTGTTGAAGACTGAGACAAAAATTGAGTACCTCAGCCTTCTTCATCCACTGTCACTAAATGACTCATCCCATTTAGAAACTGGCGTAGAACACTTGCTTAGCCTTTTACTGCTAACATCACAGGCGAGGCTCTTGTATCCTTGATGTTCTCTGCACACTTTAAATTACAGCATGTTATGGAAAGCAATAAAGAAACAGTCCAATAATATTAAATACTGGAGGATTTGATTTTAAATATTTTAAGGCTTGTTTAACAAAAGATTAAATAAATAAAACTGATTTGCATAAGTACTGAATCACCACTACTGGAGTCCGTGAGCATTTTATGATCATTTAAAAGATTATTTGTTCTGTCATTGTGTTAAGAAAAAATAATAGAAGTTTATCCTCCTATAAGCTTGTTTTTAAGGAAAGATAATGTCCTAACCAGACAATATAAGAGAAATTTTTCTACTAATAGGATTCATCTCACAAATATTTACCCCATAAATTTAGCCACCCAGACTAAGATTGGCTTCCTGCATAGTGCAGAGAGAAAAGATACCTTTAGAGGAAGTATCAAATGCATAAGATGAACTGCTGTTCTTCCTCTTTCTCTTAATGACAGAGGGAGCCTGAACAACTAATTTACAGTCAGCGACAAAGTTTTAGATAGTGAAAGGTGTGTGAGATGGATCTACTTTCAATGTATGATCTAACCTAGTAAAATTTAATCACAACACCATTTTATTCACAGATAAGCATCTTCTTGTTTTTCATTCCCTTGCCTTTTATGTTTTTTAAAATCCTAATATTATTGCCTCCAGTATTGATATGACGTGAGACAGAAAACTACAGAAAAACAGCAAGATTATTTCTGATTTTTCTTCAACATGAAATATTAGGACTGTTTTTAAAAACCAATTAATAATGTAACAACATAATTTCTTCTTTTTGTTTGAAAACAAACAAAAGAGACTAATTTCATAGAAGTTTGAAAGTATTGTAAAAAACCAGAGTGACATAGTGGGAGTATTATCTGTACCAGGAATTGTTCTAGATTTGTGTTTATAAAATAAAAATATTTGCAGGAATAAAAAAGTTCTGGTTTTATTTAATCTTTTGATTTTTTTCACCTCTTTCTTATTGAATGTTTCATTTTCTGATCTCTTTAAAGCGGTCCAGGAGTTAAAGGATTCTATCAACTGATAAAGAATGTAAGTCTATTACTCTATGTACATCTATGTCTGCTAGAAACAAGATGACAAATGGACAGGAATTTAGTCTCTGAAAGTTCAATAAGCTGGTATTGTCCTGACATTGCAAATTGTTTACCACTAAAATTCCTCTACATCTATCACCCAGACCCAGCCTTTGCCTGATTCTAATTCCACTGACGTTGAAATCTGAAGCCCTTTGTGAGTCATTTATCACACTTATTAAAATGTTCCATTGTGGATTAGAATAGCAATTCACTATTACTTCAGAATGCTGCCCAAGGGCTATTCTATGCAGGAAATTCTAATGCTTTATTGAAACAGTGGTTTGGTATTAATAAACGATTCTTTGCAAAGGCACCATGCTCTCAATTGTGAAAAATGATGCTGGCATTTCAAAGCTGCCATCACTGCCCAGTATTATGCAAATCCCCTCACTTATTACTGCATTTAAATCTGGCCTAAATACTTCACACTTAATATTTTAACAAGTACATGTCAATGGGATTATCTAGAAAACTGTAAGTAAGGAATGGCTTGCTGCCTCTGAACTATAAAGAGGAATTCAACTCTTTGGAACACAAGATAAGTGATACAAACTTAAATAGTAGCCAAAGGGATATTCTTTCCCTATTAAAATGACATAATTAGAAACATTTTCATGATTATTTTCCTAAAAAGTTTAATCATGTTTTTTCCAAAGCTGAAAACTCAGTGGGAGAAAAATAAGCCCATGAAAAAGATTCTGAATCATGTCTTAAGTGAGTGATTAACTCCACAAATATATTAAGGTAACTGTAGATCTAAGGCTGACAAAAGATTACTGTTTAGATGTTTGTGTTATCTAAAATATGCTATACCAGACTGACCTTTATTCATGTACAAAACGTGCGTTCATTCACCACAATGAATTTATTCATATACTTAACTGAATGACACCTGTTCCTTTTTGCAGACTTAAAGTCCCCTGATATTGCTTGTGAAAGGTGTTCAAAAGAAGTTGTGACTCTTTAAAAGACTACTCCTGTATATTTAATACTTTATTTAGAGAGACACTTCAGCAGTTAGGGTGTAAGATCCAGCTTTCAAACTCTGAAACTAATTTTTTTCTGCAGTCTTTTACCGCATACATGACTGAATAATTTGTATAGAGATTTTCAAGACCACTTACATAACTTTCATGTTCCACACAATGTCACCTTTGTGTCTTGCTCTTCTCATTTTTAAAATGAGATCAGTAGCACTTCTCTATCTCACAAGTGCTTCAAGAGTAAATATTGTAAGTGTTCTAAAGGTTTCAAACACTATATGTAAGAAGTATAAAAAATACCTAGGATCAATAGAGTCATAGTAACTTAAATGAGATTGCAATTACTTAAACTCCTTCAAAAAACATGTGCAAAAAATTATTCATTATAGCCCTCATTCATCACAAGTATTTTCAAAAAGTGAAGCTTATGGAATATGCCACTGCAATGTGTTCTTTGAGATGAGTTACAACGAAATTTGTCTTGAGGAATTTTCATATACAAATGACAGCATTTCAATGACTGAAACACAGAAGTCAAATCCTCAATATAGTAATTCTAAATCATTATTTTAATCCAAAAATACAAATATTATGTGTATAACTCATAATCAAGATACCCTATGCATAAATATATCTATTTTATGTGATTTACTTTTTTATATTGTCTTAAGTGACAAATATGGTTCTTCTCAATCAGAAATACATACCTGCAAAGAAAATATGTCATTATTAAAGTGCAAAGGTAGAACAAGAGAAAATCTTGTTTGTTCCTAGGTGACAGTCTTTATAGCCTGGTATCTGTTTAGAAATATGGATGTGTAAGGCAAGGAAAGTTAAAAAGCTGAGTAAACAAGGCTCTTATATTTATGAATAACATTACACTTAAATAGCAGAAATGAGAAGTTAAATTGTAAGTAAGACTTTAACCTTCAATTCTTGTCCCTTGCTGTGGCCATGCCTTTTTGAACTTTTAAGAAAATACATATAACTTTAAAAATTTACCTTAAGAATTACCTGAAGTTTTCTGCAGATCAAAAATATGATTCAGCTCCCACTGGAGCAAGTGAGAAGACTGTGCTGTCCTCAGCTTACCTCCAGCCAGGACTTAAACACTGGCATTGCACACAAATGAATCATGCCACAGGATTTCTACTGGAATGAACCAGGCAACCTAGTTCATGGGCTAAGTATGGAGGAAAGCACTTGCTTTAACTGCCAAGTGCCTTGGATACTGGGATCTTCTGCAAATGCCGCAAAAGAAGACAGACAATGAGTAATAAAAATCCAATAGCTGCACTACGACAGGAGCTTTTAAGCAAATGTGCTCTTATTTAGTACTCTATATGTCAGCTGAGACAGAATGTGGTATTTTGTTTATGCAGACAATGTTTTTCCAAGGGAGTGATTGGGCCAGCAGGAGAATCTCTGCTGTTGTACTGTACTTAAACTCTCATGTCAGATATAAGGAGTCTGAAACCACAGCTTGGGCACAGAGAAAAGCCTTGTACCTAGAAGCTTTTTAAATCCAAACATTTACCTTGGTTTTACAGAAGAATGGTATTAAATGGCAGTCTTAGTAAAACTGCTGTTGGAAACATTGAATATATTAATTTTGCACTTAGCTTTGAATTATTATTACTTGAATTATTATTGGGGAAATAGATTTTATTTTTATTCTGAACTTATTTTCTTTAATTGTGCTTTGAATTTAAATGCCAATCAGTGAGAAACCTCTATGATGTCCTGTTGTGAATAAGAGATGATACTTTCTTACATGTTTTCCAGTTTTACCAATGGTTAAGAATTTTGAAAGTTAACAGCCCTAATTTCATCAGATCAATGGTCTATATCTCTCATTCTCTCCTGCAGACAAAAGGATATTATATATATTTCAGACAATGGCAAGAAGTGTCATTTAGGAAGAGCAATTAAATCCAGTCTTTTTCTGCAGATCATTCTTCATGGAATCCTCTAGATGTTGGATCAAAGTTCTTTGCAAGTTATTTCGTATACCTAGTCTTTTTATTATCAGTCAATGGATTTGTCCACCAATTTGTTTAGTTTTTCTGAACCTGCTGAAAACCTTGGTATTCAAAGTTGGAGCTGGGATGGAAACAGCTGCTGAGGAATACAGTCAGTGCCAGTAGCTCAGTGTGCCCCTGCAGTGGGAGCTGCACATGGAGCTCTGGGTGGCAGGACCCTGAGCGAAGAGGCTTTTAACTGCCAACCTTTTGCATAGCAAGGGGCACGGAGACCTGTGGCCCAGCCAGGCTCCCTCCTTGGTGGCACCAGCTGGAGCCATCTCTGTGTCACTGTACTGTGAATAAATTGCTTTATGGAATGAGTTATATACGACTGTGCCAAAGGAAAACTGGGGTCAAAAGGGTAGGAAATCTGGTCTGAATGCATGTGAGTGAAGTGTGTAGGGAGACAAGTGAGGCACTTCTTGGCTTATCGGAGCTGCCTGCTGTGAAGGTGCTTTGGTCCCAGCAGTTGAAGTCTCTGGCATTGGGACTGTGACTGCCCCAGTCCTGTGAATGGTCAGACTAGGAAGTTCCCTCAACAGCAGGTTCCAAAATTCACAGCTAGGCATGGAAAGAAATATTTTACCTCTTCCAATAGTCAAAATGAGATACCAAAAAATACTTCAGATAAGGAGTTTGGCTACAGGATAGGCAGAAAATTCCCGGCTGGGCAAGTTATGATGGCTACATGCTAAAACCAGAATTACTAGCTTTGCTAAAATAATCTATTTTAGCTACCTGTCTTCATCTAGTTTTTATCTAACCTCACTTTTATTTGTTTGACTCATTCAGATACTTGATTTCAAGGTCAGAAACGGATACGTCTCTGATTAGAACACTTTACACTTATCGTATAACTGTATATCACTGCTACTATCTACGCAGAAAGAACAGGCTTTTTGCTTTTAATACAAGCTTAGGGAGTTGTTTTCCTCTTAAATTTAACTCTGTGTTATTTCTGAGCTTGTTATGGGTGCTACAGTTTATATTTGCAGATCCTTTATATCTTTTTACTTCTGACTGTTCATAATTTGGTACTCTTCAGTGAGGAAGCTTAACTGATTTCTATTTTTTCTTTTATTCATCTATTAGAAGGTGAGCTTTCTTAAAGCAGGCTAGTTATGGTTCCACTGGTAAGGTGAATTGCCAAACGGTCTCTTTGAATCTTTCAAAATAATGTTTCTAGAAAATACATGTTCACAGAAGTGCATAAGAAAATGCTGTCAGACCCATTTTCCTCCGGTAAATGAAACTCTGGTAAAATCTAAATGCTTCACAGAACTGTACTGATTTTGCTATTACTTAAGTTTTCAAAGAAAACAGATCTAATGACAAAAAAATACATCTAATGTTTATGGCTTTGAAATCAAAGAGCTAAATTATCTCACTTTGAAATAATCATCCATATAGTCACTGTAATACAGATTTTAAAATACTAAGCTGAAACATTCAAAAAGTACCAAGGATGTTTAGCTGGAGAAGGAAACTGATGGTTATTTAGAATATTGTTGTAAGTCAGACATAATAAATGTTAAAATCTTAAATTCCTTTAATTGAATGAAACAAGCAGTGGTTGTTATATGTACAATTGCATTCAAGTCAAAATTACTTTGCTTTTATCTTGCCTTCCATGACTTCCTTACATTTTCCCTTTTGTCTGCTGCCTGTCATCACACAATGCAGTTCCCATCTCCATTAAGGCCAAATGTTTAATTTTATGTTCTGGTTTTCTTTGTAAAACAAATGAGCAATAATGGGTATAAAGGACAACTGTACGATCTTTACTATTATTTATCATCCACAGCAGTACCGTGAATCTGTAATGAACATCTGAACCTTTGGGAAAGAAAACAGTAAAGAGGTTAGAAAGATGAAACATTTTTTTCTATGCCTTCTGCTTTTACTTCTTGCAGAGCTCATTTTAGGCAACGAATCTGTCTTTTCTTTGCTCCCTCTCATTGGTTTAACAGTTCATTTCAAGAATATATCTGTCTGCTTTCCTTTCCTTATGTAGTATAAGGGCTCATTAAAACTGGATTTGTCTGTGTTTTTTTCTTGTAAGTATCACAATACAGTACTTCATTTAAATTGGAATGTATACTTCTTTCTTTCTGGACTCCCTTCCAAGACTTCATACCATATAATGAATGATTTTTTAAAGGGTAATCTTACCATTTTTAGCATCTAATAGGCCTACATTCTGAAACAAGTAAGAAACTAAAATAACTTGCTTCATAGCACACAAGGATGGCATACTGCAATACCAATCACTGTCTCTTCTCTTCCATTCTCCCTCCTATAGTATCATTGCTCTTTATATTAAAAATGTGTGCAAAAAGATCTCTCTTTCAGTGACAGTGTAAGATAAATGGGATTAAAGAGCACACCACACCCTTTAATGGGAGGAGTAAACTGCATATTCAGTTTTAGCTTTGTATTTTCCTATGCTTCACCCTTTATTCAAATATCCTTTCAAGAGTCCAACAACATTGCAAGCGTTCTGTATACTGCAAGGTACAGCTGCTGATCTGTTATGCCCCAAACCAATGTCTACTAGAATAATCATGACCATATGATGTCACATGATTCCAGATTCATAGCTTCTTGGACCATCTCAAGCTAACCTCTGTTCTGTTTGTTTTTTTCTTGTCCCTCTGCCCCCAGTTAGAGAACTAACATTCTTATTTTCTTCTGATTCCTTGAAAAGCATTGCAAAAATTACACCTTTAGAAAGAAAATTGCCATTAGAAAAATGTCACTTCAGAAAGTTTGAAACTGATCGCTAAGATATCACCTGAGCCATCCTTGGAATCATCAGTTTACTTACAAAGAACACAGATTAAGACCACTACTTACTCCTTCCATGATACATATATCCCATCTAAAAAACTGTGGGCAGTTTTACATAAGCAAGAGAAATTGTGCTTTGTTTTTATGGATAGGACTGGATAGTTTTGAAATGCTTTAGAGGATTTTTCTACTATATTCCAAACCCAGCTAATCAAGTAACTTAAATTCCAAGTAATACAAGAACTGCTTCATTATTATTCCCCATTCCTGCTATCCACAACTGTGGAAATAAACTGGTTTGCTTTCCTTCTTTGTTGCTCCCTGAGAGACATTTAGGAGATTAACTGTCTGAAACAGGGAATTTCTACCTCAGCACAGGAGAAAAAAGCATACATATTGCTGAAGCAAATGGATTTGTGGGAGGTAAGGAAAATCTGTTAGCTCGTAAGTTTAGGAAATAGGGACTATGAGTTAATAAGCTTAGGGGGTAAGAATATATCCTGGGAGCAAACAGATTTATGAACACCTGCCATGGAAGGATTTGTGATAGCAGATGAAACACATTAAAAATTATGATGGATGAGGGCTGTGGTAGAGGCAGAACAATAGGGAAGAGCTTGAGTTCCTATCATATTTAAAGGTAAACCAATAGCAAATGACTAAAGAAAGATGAGGTGGATAAATATTATAATGGTGTATACACATACATATCAATAAAATGCATATACATGCATAGAATATTAATGTGGATAAAAGAGAATATATATAAATTGAAATTATAATTTTCACCTTAATTAAAACTTTAAGAGACTGAACAGAACATCTCACATTTATGTCTAGTCCAGCTAAGGTAATATTTCTACTCAGCATCCAGTATAAAAGAAGAGCTGCATTAATCACTCATTTATGCTGTCAAGCAAGAAAATTTTTTACTGTTTGTCCATTTCTCTTGTGTTATTCTCTCTTACCAGTGTGGTTTTGGGTCCTAAAATCAGCGGTGCCAGTCTTCCCATGGGGAATGGGGAATAAGCTGACTACAAGAGGCATTGGCCAGGTCTGCAGAGAAGCATGATGTTCATGGTGAAGCTTTTTACCTTTCCAGGACTGGAATCCATTTTTAATTGGTTTTATATCTTCTCAGATCATTGTCTATCTCCTTTGTATTTTTCCCAGCTACAGTTTGTAATTGCACAATAGCCTCCTGAGACACAATATAAAAAATGCTGCACGTTGTTTAACGACTACTTTGGTGAGTCATGGGTGACACTGACAATGCTTCAGCTGAAACAGTCGAAGCAGTGCTTAGTTGGCCACCAGTCAGCTGTTTAAACAAATTAAAAGAAGTTCAGGCTAAGGCAATCCCTTTTACCAGCAATGGCAAAAGTCCTATTTGTTGGGGTATATTATGCAGAATCACATATGATGTGTATATTTGCATAGAAAGGACATAAACTTAGAGCTCAAAAGGATTGATGGCTTCATAATATATTTTATTTAGGTTGTGTGAAATGACTGGTGGGATACTGAAATGAGGCCGAGACAGCGAGAAAATCAAGTAGGTAAACACAATCGGTTTTCAGCATGGTTTGAGCTTAAAGCCTTCACATGCTGTCTGTGTTCTCCCATATTTACTATTCTTCTTTATTCAAATTTTAGAAATTTCAATTTTAATTTTATAGTTTCATGGGTATGTAAAAGAATACTATGTTTCCTCATAGCAGCACAGCTTTATACAGAGCTTGTAGGTAGAGTAAATAGTGCTTTATTAATTCCAAGAATCTTTTTTTAGTAATAACCTAATCATTCATATCTATAGGCAAAATATTACTTCAAGATGTTTTAAATTGCAAATTAGGTTCACATTTTGAATAGATTTTATTAATCCCTCCATTTTGCTTTTGCTTATAAAAAAAAAAATCTGGAATATTATTATAGTTCAATGATCTAAGAAAAACTTTGGGGACCAAGGTTTATTTGGAATTTTAAATATTGCCTGCTTCTGCAATTCTGCAATGTCATTTAAGAAGGCAAGTGGGGAACAGGAAACTACCTGTATGATTTAAGAAACAGGCAGTGGTTGGGAACACAGGGCTTCTGTAGGTAAATAATAAAACAGAAAAGCTTTGACCTATCATGAACAAAGTATGAAACAATTGTGATTGTGCAACTTTCAAGGCCAAATCTGATGCTTAAGTTCAGTTCTGTCTCCTCTTGTCCATGCAGGCAAATTCTAGGTGTCACTGAAGGTCAGTCAGATGAAGGGCTATCAGCTTTGGGTAAGAATGCAAGTAGAATGACTACTTCAGAAGGGAGTCTTATGCAACCTGTACAGGAAATAACTTAAAGTGATGTCTAGTAGTTTTGAGCAATCTAGAAGGATGATTAGGGACAGTTTTGGTTTGAGAGGGAATCAGTTCTAAAACTTCCCGACATCTCTGGACGTAGTGGGAAATTGTTCCAAGATTACCCACAGGCTAATACTAAGACCTCTTTCAGAGACAGAGATTGTTATCTTTTATCTTTTAAAATTTCTGTGTAAAGGTAATGTTTCAGTCACCAGCAGATGACTGTCTAGTGATTAGTAAATTGTTAGCAAACAGTAAGGCAGAAAGAAAAATATAAAGTTGTGCTCAGCCTCTGGTGTTAAAAGTAGACTTTTTTTACCAGTCTGGCTATTTCTTTGTCTTAATTATCCCACTTTTCTCGTCTAGCCCATCATTATTTTTCTTCACTATCAAAGCTACATGATTACATAGAAGACAATCAAGACTTACTAACCAAAAAGGGGAAAGGAGAGCAAGATAAAGCCAGAACAAGAATGCAGTGAGCTGGTTGAGATGTTGAACCTGGAGGAAGTTTTACAATCACAGTTCTTCAAATAATTTTCCTGCATTTATATTAAATATTTTTGAATAAAAAGGTAGGTCTGGGGCTATGACCTAGACAAGGTCTCACAAAAATCACCTTCTCTGGCCATTGCCTATGTGCTCTCTTCAACAATTCTCAATTTATTTTTGTTTGCTACAGCACTATTTTAACAGGAATAGAGAACGTCTCTCCATTTCAAAACTGCCTGTAACACTAAGTTTGGAATAGTCACTTACCAGTCATATTTGTACTGCAGACTAAAGGCCAAAAGTCTTAGGCGTGGTCATGAAGAGGCTGCAGCTACTACAGCTGTGCAAAATACAAATATACAATTTTTGTTGTAATCAAGAAGCATTTTTCATTATTATAAAATCAAATTAATTACTGTGCATGTTTGTAAAATTCTGCTTAAATTGATTTACATACATGATTACAACCATATATTTGTTTTCTCCCCTTTTTAAGGGACCACATATAAACTTTTCCTCCATTATAAACTAAATACCTTTTGTTGAAATAAATTTTCCATAAACAAATCCAAAGAGGAGTTCACTTCATCTATGACTAAACTGAGTCCTGATGGAGCTTCAGGATGAATGAAAAACTTACAATACTTTAAAGATGAAAATGCTGATTTAATTTTCTAAACAGATGTTTCAAAATCACAACTTAAGCCAATGAAGCCTTGATTTTTATTCGAAATAACACTCTTATGTTTCAAAAGTGTCTCGAGGTTTTAGAGCAGGTTAGAACAAATTATGAAATCTGAAAAAATTCAAATTTCATTATGAATGTCTATGGGTTTTAAGGATGAATTTTCACCCTTGGATAGAAATTTTTTTTGAGATCTATATGAACTTTAGAGTCCACAATTTTCACCACGCTCCTCCACAAATATATACTCATATATAGTGCTATAAAATATTGCATTCGAAGCATAATGAAGGGAATATATCTAAAGGTATCATAGCCAGAAACTTCTGTCAGCCTAATGAGCCCAGGAATGGCAACAGGTGCAGTTCTCACCTGTTTCAAAACCTCTTGAAAGCAGAATGTTTCATAATATATATTTTTAATGACTCTTAGCATTTTGGGTTACTGCTGAATACTCCTTTCTATGTATTTGAGGTAGTCTGAGATTGTCAATTTCCATTAAAATTTTCTATTACGTTTTGCAGCATTTATCCTTTCTTTGTTCTCCACTGAAGAATCAGGAACAGAAAAGACGAAATACTATTTCTGTTATCCAAGTAAATTTGGACTATCATTAATCAAACTGATATACTTCTCAAGAGATAGTGGCTATTTGGTAGCAAAAATAATCCAGATGAGGATGGTCTTTTTTTAAAATACATAAATTGGGCTTAATAACCTCTTCAATATGCCTGAAGGAGGAAAAAATCAGAATAGTAGATTTTAGTTCAGTTTTGAATTGGAGGAGAATGCCAAATCATGTCTTCCCCTTCTTAGGATAATGTATTTTGGAAGTGTAGGAGTTCATACTCTGTTCTCATGGATTTGCACCAGGTGTGTAAAATCTTTGGTAACAAGAAAATGGGTATGGTGGGGTAGTACATTTAGATGCCTGTTTGCAATAACCTCTTATCTGCTGTGTGCAAAAGATTTTTTTTATTTTTGAAATTATGGATACATCATATCTTGAAGAAATATGTTGCTTATGAATGTAAAAATAGCATGAAGTATCACTAGCTCTCTGCAAAGTTTACATTTACTGCAGTCTATCAATATTGAAGCACATTATTACCATATATTGTTGAACACAATACAAAAAAGTCTAAACATAATTCTCAACTTTGTAATTCTTTTGTACCAATTTACAGAACCTAAGAGAAAATGTTACTACTCCAGTGTTCTGATCTACAAAGCACTGATATGCACATAGTAAAAAAAATAACAAATTATTTTCTCACGTACATTCAAATTGTATTTTCTCAAAACCTAAAAGTCACTGAACCATTCCCCCCATCTAAGTGCAATTTATACAACAAACAAAGCCCAAAGAAATTAAATGAAACTGTATCTTTTATCAACAATTCTTCTGAGAAACAGAAATGAAAGTAGATATATATTCTGACCTGCTCTGAAAAAGAGAAAAGGGAGTTTTAGTCAAGAAATATACAATTAAAAAACAAAATCAAACATTCATTGCATTCATAATCACCTTAAGTATTTATACTTATTATTACTTAGTTCATAAGCAAATATGAAAAGATAAACAAGAATCTTGCAAACTTATGTGGATCTGAAGGCCTGGCACTTCAGACCTAAAGCACTATAAAGCTTTAGTTGACACCAGTGCACAATACACCCTGATGTCATCAAGATATGTAGGGGAAAAATCTATCTCTGTTTCTGGGGTAACAAGGGGATCCCAACAGCTGACTGTGCTGGAATTGAAGTGAGCCTGACTGGGAACAAATGGCAAAAACAGCCCATTGTGACCAGTGCAGAGATTCCATGCATCCTTGGTGAAACAGAGTTTTAAACATTAAAACATTAGGATTTTGGTTAAGGTTAGCTTTGCTGAAATTAGTTAAAATAGACCTAATAAGCAAGCCCAGCTGGAGTTAATTAAGAGAATTAATGATTAGCTAGAGTCAGGCCTGGAATAAGTTCTTAGGATACAAGTAACTGATTGCTTGCTACCATGTATTTGTTCAGCTGCGCTTGTGCTTATGATCTAAAGAAATGTAGACAATTACTAATTTTTCATTTGAAAACCTATTCAGAGAGGGTGAAGGGAGGGACTGGAGGTAGTCCAAGAGCAATATGTATTGTCAAAAACCAGAAAGGTAGAAAGGTCAAAGTGAGGTAGATGAGGGTTACTTCATCATTGATGACCCCTCCCCAAATTATGAGACCACCGACCCATTTCAAGGAACTAACTACACATGCTTAATGATTTTTCAGCTAATTACCATATGAAGCGGGGAGTGGGAGGTATTAATGTTATAAATATGCATTTGTATTTTGAATATTTTGAATATTTTGAACCTTTGTAGATAAACAGACCTTGTAGTGCTTTGTGACTTTGCACTGCGTATTAGGGAGCTATCCCATGCAGCTGCCCGGTGCTGAAATAAACACACACTTTCTAACTTTGTTAGAGAGTCTTTGTCCATCTCAGTTGGGTATCTATATTAGGTCAATGCCCATATTTCTATAAATCATGGCATAGATTATACCTCAGGAAATGCCTCAGGACAAGGCATTTCAAGGACCCAAAGGGGCATCGTTGTGTTTTGGGATAGCTGCTATGAAGACAGAGGAAGCTAGAGAGCTGAATACCTTGCCTGGCATCTCAGGGGATCCCTCTGCAAAAGGAATCCAGAGGGTGGAAGAAGCAGGTACCAATCCCTACCACAACTGTGCACTGTCAGCAGTACTGCACAGGCTGAGAGTCCATGATTCCCATAAATACGATGATTTATGAACTGGAGACCCAGGGGCTGGTCAGCAACACTCACTCACCCTTAATACTTCTATATGGTCACTTTTGGCCACTGGCAAAAGACCAATTTATTAAAATTCTAAAGGCTGTAAGCTACAGACAATTTGCTGGCCTTTAATCACAGCATAAAATTGACTCTTTCAAACAATTTTAGAAAAATCATGTAGGGTCAGAGACAATGTTAAGAAAAAAAATTTATCAAGTGTCAATCTTCGTCAAGTATCAGAGTACTTAAATGCCTGAAGTGTAGTTAGGCACAAAATGAGTGTATCTTAGAAATGCAATCAAACCCCCAGAAAATATGTAGTCACTAATTTTTTAGTTATTATTATAATAATACAATACTATCATAATTATTAATAATTATAAATTATTAATAATGTATTACTGATTTATTTATTATCAAGTTGTGTAAATTACTTTTAAGTGACATATTTGCTCCTTGAAAAAAAATAGATACATTTTTAGAAAGAAAGAAAATAAAGAAGAAAGAAAATAAATATTAACATAACCAAGAAAAACCCAAATGGGCATACCTCATTTATGGAAACTATTCTTTAAATATTCACAAGCTGTTGATAGAATCCAGCCTGACTTATCACAAGTCATTTAATATTTTCATTTTTATTAACATACTAATTACTGGCTGCAAGTAAAACCATACACGGGTTGCACTACATCTCACATATATAATAACAACATTATTTGAAAACTTTGAAAATCCAGTTGGAAAATTTCAACTACAGAAGTTGTGGTCACAGCCTTCAAGTAAAAGAGAATATTTTCCCTCTCATTATAGCTATTCACTGTGCTCTACACAAAGTAAAAAAAAAAACAGATCTATTTGTCTGGCATACAGAGGGTACCAAACTTGAGAATCTTGTTTCACGAATAAATTTGGCAGAAGAAACAGCTTTCTATTCTACTGGTATTTTTCACATATGGCAAGTATGACAATAGAGTGTAGAGGGAGAGGAAAATTCATTATAAAAATCCAAGATATGTTTGCAAACATTTTTCCCCTTTATAATTCACATACCTTCAATTATAAGCAAGAGAATTACCAGCTACTGCTTTAATTTGGACACCTTCCAGGTACTACTTATCCTCACAGAACTATTTAAACTACAGTTGAGAATGTTCTTAACACTGAACATAGATCATCTCCACTTTTATTCAAAAATTCAGAAAAGTTAGAACCACAAGAAAACAGCAGCTATATTTATGTAAAAAACTCTGCATACGAATGCAACATATATAGTTCATTTAACCAATAAAAGTCTTGCATTCTTTCACTTCTCAACAACAATTTGCAGATCTTTCTGGGTAAGATAAAGGCAAAGATAACAAATATGTATTATCCAGCCTGCTTCCAGTGAGGATGATGAGAACAATACCATATTTATAAATATTCCATTTCAGATATTCCAGTAGTACCTATGAGTTTTTGTTATAGATCAAAACACTATGCTAGATGCTGTCCTGAGTAAGAAGATGTATTGGGTTTACATGGCAAAATTTAGATGGCAGGGGGCTGCAGTGATGGTTTGTGATAGGAGAAATCAGGAGCTGTACCCAAGTCAGATAGAGCCAGTTCCAGACAGACCTTCTGTGGGCCAAAGCTGAGCCCATTAGTGACACTGGTGGCAGCTCTGCAATAATATATTTAAGAAGGGACCCCACAGTGGAGCAGGAGAAGAGCATGGGGAGGAAAGTGTGGTATGGACAAATTTTTTATGATCTGACTGCAACTCTCATTCCCCATCCCCCACACTGCCTGGGGAGGGGATGTAGAAGAGTTGGGAGTGAAGTTGAGCCTGGAAAGGAGGAGATATAGGGGGATAGGTTTTTTTAGTTTTGTTTTTATTTCTCCATATCCTACACTGTTTTTAATTGACAATAAATAAAACTAATTTCCTTAAGTCAAGTCTGTTTTGCCCATGATGGTATTAGATAAGTGATCTCCCTCTCCTTATCTTAATACATGAGTCTTTTGTCATATTTTCTCTCTGTGTTCTCTTGAGGAAGGGGACTGACAAATGGACTTGATGGGCACCTGGCAGTCAATTAAGCCTATCTATATGTTGCATTTGTAATAGCACAGCTTGTACTAGTGTTTAGTTAATAATAAACTTGTTAATTCTAATGTTCCTGCTCAGTACTGAAGCTGTGATGAGACCTTTGCTCTTATGATCTGATGGCTGGGAAAAAAAACAACTTTAATAAGCTACACAAATAATATTTTTATTAGCATCTTTCACACTTTCACAGTGGTTTTAAATTAATTGAAAATTCTCATAATTATCTATATTTTATATATATCTGTTACATTATGTTACATTATATTTAAGTGATATGAGATTTTTATTTGTGAATGGAGTACTAATTATTTTAATTTTCTTTATTCCAATTCAATGTGAAATACATTTTTTGAAATCTTTTGTTGGTTTAAATTTGATTTTTTGGTCCCTCTTGGAACAAGCTTATGTCTTGGGTTCCACCCAGACTATAAAAAACCTTATGAATACTGAAGACAGAATCCCAGTACCTAAAGGAATTTAAATTTGTTGAAAATTTTCTGACAAGATCTTTTCCAACAAATTCATCAGTCTCAAAATTTTTCATGTGAGCATTTTTCCCAAGATGTTCAGTCTGTCCGAGAATTCCTTGGCAAATGATTCCTTGAATGGACCAATACTTTAGATAGGTCAGTCCCCTTGCTGCCACCTGCAGAACAAATCACTGGTTTTACACATCTGAGGAAAGCTGGTGCCTTACCTATAAAAACATTCTGATTCTTGTGATCTCCAGTTTCTGAAGAGTATGAAAGCCATGACCTATGGGACATGGGAGAAAAAATTTCTCAGAGAGCAGGATCCCACCCCATTAATACATACAATGAATTTGAAAACAGAGATCTTGATACAGACTAGGTGTCCATACTCTTGCCCCAAGGAATAGCAAAACTTTGTGCTTTCAATGCTAAAACCTGCTACAAACCCTGCTGCTAAGCAACATAATGTCTTCTTTGTGACACTAGCCTTCATCCTGCATCTAGATTCCTCCCTTATCTTAAAATGGTGACTTAGTTTTTAGTATGAATAGTTGTCATTATTGCACATAGATATAATTCATGTAGAAAAAATAACAGGAGAATCTGTGCTTGTAGTAAAGCACTAAGCCTATGAGTTCCAGTCAAAAATGCTGTGCTTGGTCATCTTTGTGGCCCTTTGTTGAAATCTCTCCAGTATCTCCGTATCTCTCTTTCACTGCAAGGTCAAGAACTAGACCCAGCACTCCAGAGGTGTCTTGCTGAACAGAAAGGGAGGAATCACTTTCCTTGACCTACTGGAACACTCTTAATGCAGCCCAGGAATAACTTAGCCTTCATCTTGCAAGGGAGCAGTCTTGGCTGATGCTAAGCTTGGTGTCTGCAGGGATCTCCTCTTTTATATGAGGCACATGTTTAATTTCTGGTGCTCAGATTATTGCATATGATAAATATTCTATTTTTCACAGTAACAATAGCAAAAGATCACATAGCTAAAACAACACACAAAAAAAAGGTCCAAATTAAAAGTTGGAGTTCAGAGCTTTTCGATTTCAATGTCTCCAACATCCCACATCTAGAATTTCAGGAAGCAAATTGAATACAGACCTTTTGCATGACACGACCTAACAAGGTTTGATAAAAAGATGTGCAGTAGAGTGGTAGTAGATTCTGGGGTAATTCTGAGAGTGAAAAGAATATCTGTTGAAAGCTCAGCTAAAAGGATGAAGAAGTTAATGGGTTCAAGAGAATATATGAGAAGTAAGAAACAGAAGGATAAAGTAATGAAAAAGTATGAATGTGACATAGCAGCAGAGAATACAGCAACAGATGTGGAATCTGAGTGAGAGGTGAGCAGCAGAGAATACAGCAATAGATGTGGAATCTGAGTGAGAGGTGGCAAAGAAAGATGTATGAGGAAAAAACAAGGATTACAGGAAAGTGAATGGATACCTTTGTGCTTGTATTATCTCTTTCTGTCCAGCCATGTCTGTCTGTATATGACATTTTATGAAATTGCATATTTACTTTCCTTTTCCCTATTGGCTACCCTCCAGCTATTGCTGCTCTCTCTTTTATTCTGACTGTAGCTTCTGAATTTTTTAAGTTTAAAATTCCTGTGATCTGTCTTCACTTAAAGAAGAATTTTTTGGGAAGAGACATTAACAAAAGTTCTCAGTTCTTTAGACACAGTTCTGTCTGTAAAGTGAACAACACATTTTCTTTTTTCACTATAAAAAAATGAAGTAAAATTCTGCAAGCAGTTTATGAACAGCTCTAGAAATAAAACAGCTGTGGTTAGGAAATTAAATTTGGTTTTGAAGTAGAAAGCATTTGTGGATTCTGCTGAAAACTGATTCAACACAGTACACTGTGCTTGTCCATTTCATTTTGCATGATATTTTTCTATTAAATTGCAACACGTGCTCCAAAAGAAAAAGGATATGAAGCAAATTTATAGCTTGATATGAAATTTAGGATAATAAAAAAAAAAATACTATGCAAGATTTAAACATCCCTGCAAATACTGTAGTTATTAAATGCCATCATAATCTACCCCAGTCTTAGCTCCTGACAGGTATAAAACTATCTGCTGGTTACACTGTAATTAGTAATTAATGCATCACATATGCTGAGATGTACTTTTTGAGAAATAGAATGAATTCAGCAGTTATAATCATTACAGAATACATATTTTTATATGTTATATATTGCTATAAAATACTTCTTCTTCTTCTTCTTCTTCTTCTTCTTCTTCTTCTTCTTCTTCTTCTTCTTCTTCTTCTTCTTCTTCTTTTTCTTCTTCTTCTTCTTCTATGTTTTTCAATGTCAGCTATATTGCACTGAAAACAGGTTATAAAGCAGGATACTCATCTTCATGAAAATAACTACAAAATATTCTATCCTGTCTTCACCTCACTTGTAGAGTTTAAGAAATCATTATTGCAAGAAGATAGAAAATACTTGCAATGTGAAGAGCACAGAAATGTCTGTCATAATAGTTACTGTTTAATTAGATATTTTAAGCATTGTAGTGANAAAAGTCCAAGAATGTAGGCAAAAAGCACTAAGAATACAGAAGTTGTAAAAAGGTATAAAAGGGATATAAAAGAAAAGGCAAAAGAATCATCATGGCATCAGTAGCTGTAGCTGAAATCAACTGATGAAACCATTTAATAGTGTACAGTATGCAACTCACTCAGGGTTGGAAGCACTTTTAAATTGTCCAAGACTTCTTGAAATGCCTAAAATCAAGGTAAGAGGAAGAACAAGCAAAACTCTGCCATTGCATTAAACCTCCATTGGATTGCATTCCAGTGGATATACATTAAAAACCAAAAATTCTAACAGCTTTTTAAGCCATTGGTATGTTTAAGGCATGATTACTTCATACCGCTGAAAAAGACAGGCTAAGAGCATAGGTCACACATTGCTCTTTGAATATTAAGCTGTAGTTCATTCACACGGCAGATGCCATCACAAGAGTATTTGGTCATGAGAGGACATATAGTCATGATGGGTTCTCTGCAGCAAATTGACTTCCATCCACTATTTTTTTACAAGTAGCCTAGAATGCAGACTCTTCTCATATTAAAGAAGTGGCAACTGAGACGCTAACTTTTCAGCTTTGATTTTCACTCTTGTCCCGGGCATGTCTTTAAATATCTTAGTTTTCCATGCATCAAGCTGTTGTGTGCATCTAGGGTAGTTCTTTCAGTGACCTCTTCTATTCAAAGTTTAAGCAAAGTCAGTTGGTCACTAATTCAATAGCTGAATAAATAACACGATTTATTTATCACTGAGAAAACATGCGTTCGTACTTCTTGCCAAAATAAACCAAGCTGATATCTTTCATTGAAATATTGGGCATTGGGTTGGTTTGTTTGCTTGGTTGTGGTTTTTTTTTGCTGTGCGGTTTGTTCTGCTGGGTTTTTTTTAGAGCTCAAAGTCTCTTTCCAAACATACAGAAATATGTATCACACATCACAAAGTTACTTACAAACCTTACAAAAGCCTGAAACCTTTTTTCCTCTTAGATTTTTCTTCAGATAAATTGTCCTAAAATGACTTTTAAGTCTATAACCCTGTATCACCTAGCTAGCATTAGTACTTCCCGTTCTAAATATGAATAAATTTAGTCTTCATTAAATAAATACAAGTTTTCTTAGTGTTCAATTATTAGTAGTTATTACTAGATAGAACAAGCTGACTTAGCATGTGGGAGGAAAAGTAAATGTTTCCCGGAGCTGGAAAAATAACTGAACTTTTCCAAAAGAAAAAGAAAATTAGCTTTTTAAAAATCGTCTTTTCCTAAAGGATGAGTGAATTTCTTAGTGATATGCAAAGTCAACTGTACTGACTTTTTGAATTCTTGTTATACGAGTCTTTGTAGAACTTAGTGTGTAAATGCATATACTCTGATAGGAACAGTACTGTCCTCTCCTAGCAGTTCTCCTATGCTACATAAACAACATTTGAAGTCTCTCATTAAAACAGAATCTGGGAATAAGCACTGGAAATTGCTTCACAATTGATTAGATAAATATGACTTCAAGTTCTGGACAGCTCAATAATAGTTCTAAAAATAGATTAGATCCAGAAATTACTCTTTGGTTTTCTATGGTCTACCATCTCACACTGAAACACTAAGATTAAATTATTGGTCAATGACTAACAAAATTACTGTCACAAATGCTAAAATCACTGGGTTTTGAGAGGATTGTAAGTTGGTTTATTATGTTGTGGTAGTGAGTAAACAGCATGACATTTATAGTTTGTTACTTTTGCATTTGGGAAAGAATCCGAGAAATACAAGAATAATTAGATTTTGTTCATTTTTTTCTATGTAATGAGAACAAGAGTAAAGCAAAAATAGTAACAATAGAAGTGTATTACAAAAATCCACATTTTTATATAGTATTATATTTTAAATACTTTATTTCAGTAATTCAACAGACATTCACATAACTAGAAATGCAAAAACAAAAGGAAAATGGAAATAATAGACTTGAGTCTAAAAGGTTAGTAACATCTCAGTCTCCTGATTCAAAGTGAAAATAATTACACACGAGGAGACTAAATATTAGTCTGAATAAATTAATTCAATAGCAAAAACATAAGTAGCATATGATATGACTTTTATACGGTTTAATTTTTTTGCTTATATGCTTCTCGCAGTTAGTTGCAAGTGTCTTCTATGTTACTATCACACAAAGAGGTACTTCTGTATGTCATGAATATAAATCTTATGAAGTTCTTGATACATGTCCTAACAAGAATTTGAACCTATCATTTCTTCTTTGCCTATCCTCAGGTGCACCTGTTTGCAACATAATTTCCTTTTTTCTAATGCCTCATTTTCCTTAAAACCAAGGAAATTCCAATAAATATACCAATGGATTTACATTAATCATTGATATTTGAAAAGCTGCCAACTTTTCTTCTCAGTCTATTCACATTTGCAAATTTGCTCCTCTGTAGGTTTATATGAAATATTCAGTTAATTTTTTCTTGTTTGTACATGGCATGAATAATTGCCATTACTTATTTCTTTTATATCACTAATGATATGTGGCTTGTACCATGTTTACACCTATTATAATTCTAAATTTTACAGTAACACTCCAGATAATCTCTATACACACAGTATCATTCTAAAATGAATTTAGTATTTTTCCCATACAAGCATACCTATTTGGGTTAGTTATGGGCTTTCAGGCTTTACTGCTGTTTTATGATCAGGGTAATGTTATGTTTTTGCAGTGACATGTTGGTTTCATACAAATCACTCTTTATTTTTTCTAGAGTGCAAACTTTGTAAAACAACAAACTATGAAGAAAATAGAAGAATAAAGCATGAGTGATCTATGAATACAGGCAAGTAAGGAACTGTCAATCATGTCATCATCAAGTGGTTAACTAGCATCTAAAGACACAGTCCTAACTGATTCCAGTTATCTGTCAGAAGACAGAGAAATACAAATCCATACTGAGAAGACAGCTAAAATGCAAACACAAACAAAATAAGACTGAAGAATAAAGTCAGTAGAAGAAATAAAATGCCAGAGTGATTTGTAAAGAAGCATCATGGAATAACTTTGAATATTTAACAATAAGAGTCAATAATCCTCTCAGAAAAAATTTCCGCATAAACAGTTTTGAGATTGTCAAATATTATAGTGACCACCTTACACCTTTCAAGAGGAAAAAAGTGACAATTCAAAATTAAGAGGTAGACGAACTAAAAAGTTGCTGAAAACCTTGAGAGATGAAGAAGTGATTTCTTTGGTATTAATTTCCTCCCACTTCCTAAATAATGATTTAAATTAAATAAAATGGGCAAACAGGCAAATTTTAGTTTCTGAATTGAAAATGAATGGTCTATGATGCTTCAGATTCTTCATCAAAATAATAAATGTTGTATTGCTAGGTTTGGTTT
>VXAD01013078.1:34437-61775 GCA_013399195.1 Dicrurus megarhynchus | reverse complement strand
CACTTTTTTTATTACAAAAACTGTCAAACTTGAGCTCTTCCCTCCACAACATCCACTTTCAGACCAGAATGAAATCAGGTTGCTGAGGACATACAGTGACATGGAAACTGTGGGTTAGATTTTCAAAACTCTGTAGTTCTGAGGAGCAAAATCATGTAACGATGCCTGATTAACCACGAGGTCATCCAAAGGTTGCTCAGACTGCCAGGAAATCACTTGTGTTATTTGTCTTTATCCAAATAGCTTTATAATTTCGCCGTATTTTTGTAGCAAAGAATGACAAAGAGGGATCTGGGCAATCCTCAGTGACGTCTTCCTTGTTTGTTTTTCATCCATTACTATTACCCAGAGCCAAAACCTAGACACCAAATGAAGTTTGTCTGTCTTCCATCATATTATATAAAAACCCCATCAGTTTGTGGACACCAAATACTTCAAAATATACAAATACTTTAATACACAGAAGTCTTCATAGTTCATTAAATACAGTTAATTCCATGGTCTTTAAAATACTCTATCACTGTGTTAAGTGTAAGGAAAACAAGGTTTGCAGTAGTATTTCTGAAGTATTGATTTGATCTGGCCTATGCAAAGGACCCTGCAGGGATTATGCTGAATAGCAGCAATTCTACTGAAAAGCAGCAATTCTGCTGGAATCCAGAGTATTTGGGGTTAGATCCAAACGAAGCAAAGATCCTGCCAGGAGATTATGAAGTGCAAGTGATGAAAACCCAGAGTCAGGGCAGTGTGCTGTGGCGCATGCAGGGGTTGCTCTGCTTTCCCCTTTTGCTGCACTTGCTGCCAGTCTGGAGCATCCTGTGGCAGAACCTCGGGAATGCTTTGGGACAGCGCAGTCCCACCAACACATGCAACAAGGAACAGGGAATTGTGGTGCTGCCTGACTGAGCAACCAGCATCTTCTTTCTACACTTGATTCCCCAGGAAGCTGAATGACATTAAAAGATCTATTGCTTTTTGCTTTGAAGTGTTAAATCTGTCTTTTCCTGTGCCCCCAGCTGGTACCAAAATTATCAAGTGGAGACAATCAGCTTGGTTTAGCTGATATCCCACAGCTGTGACTATTCTCCCTGAACTGCTAACTCATGCTGCCATGCAGCAGGAATTCTATTTCTCAATGAAATCTTCACAGGAATGATTTATAGCTTTGCATAAAAGTGGTACAGAGCCCTTCAATGTATTTGCAAAATGCAGCCCAGCATTCCAAGGTTGTGGGTGTTTCACCATGGGCGTGGGCTGGTTTGTAGCATTGCCCACACAGAGAGGCAGTAAATTGACTCTAACCCCACAGTAAAGAGGTCCTTGACACACCAGGGTGAGAACCAATCAGTAAGAAATAAATATATATACATACACACACATAAGTATATATTTTAAATATATAAATATATATAGTGCATATATATAATGTATTGCCTGTGTATATAATATATGTATTTTGTATAAAAAGCTTCACATTCAAGTATAGGTACATATTAAAATATCAAGAGAGGAGGACTTTTGGGAGTTAACCTTAGACAGCCAATCTAATGTAAGCAAAATTCTTTTTAGGATCATCAGGATAGGTGTTCCCCAATTTCAGAATGTGATCAATTCAGAGGTTAGTGTTCCACTGACAACTGAGAAACACAACCCATTGGAAAGTGAGAAAAAGGGGGGGAAAGTGATATGGAAAGTTATGTATAGTGTCAAATACATTGATATATACATAAATCCTTTACTTAATATATCCCATGTTTGGAGGGACAAAACCAATGTTTTAATTTGAGTTTGTAATACAGTCCCTCGATAGTTGTTGGTATTTTGCAATCAAATTATCATAGCCAAAGGAAGAGGAAAATTGAATGATCAGAAGACGGGTTGAAAATCAAAATAGTATCGTCAAGCCTAAAAGATAGTTCACAAAACCTGATATGAAATATGGCTCATGCAGCCTTGTTCTGAACCTAAAATATGAAATGTATCATGAGCAGACAGAACATTGGATGGAAATTCTGAACCTCAGTTATCCCTGGATTGGTTCAATGTCTAAATAGAAATTCTCTCTCTTGGAATCCCAGTGGCCTTCATCTTTAGATTGTTGAAATTATGATCACAAAATCAGCGAGTAAATCACCCTGATGTTTTACAAATGTAGATGATGAAAATACAATGTGTATCTAATTCTGTAAATCTACAAGCCATCATTTTTGCTTGAACAGTGCAGTACAATTTCAGGACTGTGATCAGGGTTTTATGCAAAGTAGGCATGGCAAAACACAGCCACAGTCAAGAGGATGATGCCATTGATATTCACAACGTTTCTCCACAGTGGCACTTCACTAGTATCCATCAGTTTCTTCTTCAGTGCCTCCTCTTCCTCCTTGCTCAGTTTGGGGCCTTTCTGTTGATCCAAGCCACAGAACCAGTTGTAAGCTTTCCTACAGCATCCCGGGTCCTCCTGGTTTTCCTCGTTAACTGGAAGGAGTAACACTCTGGTCAGGAAAAGTGAGTACGGATCATGGCACGCACTTGATCTCTGGGACTGAGCACATTCCCATTCCGATTTATGTCATAATTCAGTGGAAACATTTTAGTACAAAACAGTACCGGAATCAAGTTAGTATTGTGTTTTCACAGCTCACCTGGGAAAAGAGGGATTTTCTACATGTTCCAAGAGAGCCTTCTGCAGAAGGCACTTGGGCCTTTTGCAGCCCAGAGACTTGGCCTGGTATTGGAGAAGCAGACTATGCTTCAAAGCTTAAACTCCATTTTTTCAATACTTTCTACACTCTTAATTGAAAGACGAATAAATGAATTTGAAGATACTGATGAAAATGAACTTGGGAGCAGAACTAGAAACCCAGTAAAGAGAGCAGGTGGGCTTGCAATCTGCTTTCATGGTGCCTTCAATCCTGACCACAACCTGCTATTTCCAGGTGAATTCCCTCCAAGTGCTGGAGTCACACACAGTTCTGCCAATGCACTGTGCCTCTGACCCAGAGCATTGCCATTGGTTTAGTCCTAGAGCTGCCACCCAGCTACCAAGAGAACAAGATTTTCTCCCTTCAAATCCACTTCACTTCTGATTTACACTGAGCTTGACAGATTGGGAAAGGCAGCTCATGAGCCATTTAAATTTGTGGGGGCTGAGGTTTTTAGGGGAAGGGAGGATGTCTTCAACTATCAAACATGTTAATGTTCCTTCAGGAATGAAATAGGGATACTCAAATATATGACAGAATCTCTAGGTATTCAACAGTTACCTGATTCATCATCTTTTTCATCAGCTTTGTCCTGCTCCTCATCTGCATCAAGATCAATCCGTTCTTCTTTGCTGTTCCGCAAGGACCAGCACAAGCGGTAAAGCTGCCACAGAACAAAAGGAGTTTAATTGATCCATGGTCTGACTACACAGAGACCAACCAACCTGTCCAGCACCTGAGCCAGCTGTAAGACCATAGCATCCCAAATGTCTAAGGCTGTTAGGAGTCACTGAAGATCTGTGACAGGTAAATGAAGACTATTTCCTTTGCTTTCGTACAAGAGCTGTGTGCTGGGGGTAGCTGAAATGTCGAGAGGTAATACACCAAGTACCAGGCTTTAAAACTGATGGTTTCATTGTGTTCCGTTTCTGGAGGAGCAGGACTGCAGTAATACTCACATGTACATCAGGGATGGGCTTGGTCATGAAGGAGACTGACAGGATGACGATGGCGGAAACCCCAAAGAGGATCATTGCAAAGTAAAGGTAGTGAATGCCACAGATGATGAAGGGGCAGTTGGAAGGGGCCACACAGCTGCCAGTTCCGTAGGCAAACTCTGCGATCATCCTGCCGAGTCCAGCCAGCAGCCCAACAATTAGGCCCCAGAAGGCACCCTGCAGACAAGGGTGTGACAAGAAGGGATCAAAATGAGTAATTTCAGGATGGAAATAAACTCTGAGCTCTCAAACAGTTGCTGGAGGAAACATGGTTGTAGTTATGTGTTACAATGGCTTTGGCATGGTGGCTTTAACCCAGATACTTTCAGTGGCCTTATTTACAGCTCAGTGTATGAGTACAGCTGAAAGGGGCAATGACTAGCTCTGAGATGTCAGGCACACCTCAGGACACCTCGTCCAGACCATTTCTCACAGTCCATCTGGCTCTCCACACAACTCTCTCCTTCTACAGGACAGGCTCCAGCCACAGATTGCACACCCCAGGGGCTATTCTCATACCTTTTTACCTTTGAAGGCTTAATCTGTGACAGCTCTGACACGATGGAACCAGCCAGAATGTTGCGTCATCCTTTCTGAAATGTGTGTCTGGTTTACCTGCTAATGGCCCTCAGAGTAATGAGTTAATTCTCAGTAGTGGTGATGGGTGCCTGGTGTACAGTACTCCAGCCCAAAGTATAACAGACACATGTGTGGGCACAAACTGAAACATGGGAAATTCTGTTTAAACATAATTTTTTTTTGTTTTACTGTAAAGATGCTTGACCATTGGAACAGGTTGCCTAGAGACGCTGTGGCATCTCCATTCCTGGGGATATTCAAAACCCAACTGGACAGGATAGGTAAGAGGTGATATGTTTGGTAAAGCAGCTTGGTGACCAATATCCTAAATGATAACTTTCAGATATGTGTCCATAGATCATCCATTTAACACACTTCTTGGCAAGCTTCAGAGATATCTATGAATTCAGAGATATCTATGAATTCTTAGGTGACTGTTTATCTATCAGACTATGAAAGAACTTTTTCAAACTCATGTCTGAAACCTCAAGCCTTGGGGTATGGAGACACAGAATCCCTGGGCTATACTGGCATTAAAATAAACAGGAAGCAGTTGTTCATAACAAAAAAAAAAAAAAAAAAACAAAAAAAAACACAAACAAACAAAAAAAAAAAAAANCAAAAAAAACACCCCACCAAAACAAACAAAAAAACCCAGTTCTCCCAATTCCTAAAGGAACATGCAACGCACCTGTTTCCTAATTTGCACTTACCTGCTCATTGACACGCTTGCAGAAGACAGCAAGCAGGAAAACAGCAGCAATGGGAGGTCCCAGGTAGCTGGTAACTGACTGGATATAATCAAAGAGCTGCCCACTCTGAGCTGACTGCACCACAGGAACCCAGGCAATGCTGATGCCAATTAAAAGTAACATAAATGCCCTGTAAATATAGTCAGATATTCAATTAGCCATCTGCTTAGAAGTATCTATGATCTATCAGAAAGAAGAAATGCAATTAATCAATAATTTACATGTTCATTTTGTATTTCGACTAGTGAAATCAATTATAATGGCCAATTAGCACTGAACAAACAAAAAAAAATCCAAGTTGGGTATTGTATATGTCAAATATCCACCAGCACACGGCTAAATATGCAATCAAAACATAGGAAATCACTTTTTTCCTGTGGTTGTTATGTCCAGAGACAAATCAATAGCAGATCAACTAGAACCAGTTCATTGATGCTGCAGCCTGGTGCAGCACGGAGCCCAGGAAGATACTTGAAAAGATTTCCCTTCGAATAGCAGTGGGAAGCAGTGGGAATTAGCTTGGCTGCTTCATGCACACTGTCGGTTCCTTCGGGAGCACGGTGCGTTTTCCCAAAAGGAGCGAGTGGGGCGGGACAGCCGTTCCGCCACAGGAGGCCACTGCAGCTCTGCCAGGCAGGCTCCAGCCGGAGCTGGGATTTTGGGAGGAGGCAGCCTGTGCCCATGGAGTGCTCGGGGTCTGTGCAGAGGGGAGGCTTGGCTGCGCTCACCTGCCAGCCAGCATCAGCTCCTTCTCGGATGGCCGGCTCCGAATTTTGGTGTAAATGTCCATTGTGAACAAAGTACTGGCACTGTTAAAAATGGAAGTCAGGGAGCTCATAAGGGAGGCCAACATGACTGACAGCATCAGACCGCGCAGACCTGAAACGAGAAGATGGGATCGGGGGTGAGCATTCCGTGGAGAGCCTCAGTACCTGGCACCACGTGCTTGTCCGACCCTTTCCATCGGCAGCTCTGAGCGTGTCTGACGCGTTTATGTGCCTGACGTAAAATCCTGCCTGACGTTCTCTTGCCGAGCAAGCAGGGCTTGGAAAAAGCTATTTACAATGGTGCCAGGGAAACTCTTGAGCTTTTAGCACATAGGTACTTCTTTAGTGAATGCTGCCTGATTAAGTGCTGGAATAAAAAGAAAATAGTATTCAGCAGACTTTTCCCAACAGCTATAAAAATAATTCCTCTTGTTTGCAGGAGAGTGCTCACTTGCTTGTAGTATATTTGTGAACCAGATGTTTGCCAAAAAACCACCATTTTTTTACTGTCTGAAAAGCAGAGTAAGCCACTTTTCCAGGTGGTGTGGTCTGGTCACAGAGCATGGGGAAGTACTGCAGGATTTTAACAATCCTATGAACAACAGTTATCATATGATGGGGCAATACCAAAGCTATCAGGGAAGTGCCATGGTCTCTATAATATCATAACCTGGCTTTTTTGCCTTATGAGCCAGCATCCACCTCCGTGGGGTTGACAGGAGGACCACAGGAATAGGCCTCCGGCTCAGACATCTGGCAAGGAGTCTTTTATAAATCATTGGCCAAGCAGGTTATTTTTTACCTTCACAAAAAGAGAGCTCATTTACCATTTCAGCACCCAGTATTTGCCAGCTGAGAGCTGACACTGTCAGTGTGGAGCTATTCTGCACCTACAGCTAATACAGACAACCCCTTTGGTTAATAGTACTTAATTCTAGCAAGAATTTTGGAACTAAAGATGGGTCTTGGACTCCCTCTATCACTTGTTTTTACAGTCTGGCAGCTTCAGCTTTCCTAAAACAAAGAAACAACAAATACAGACAGTGTCTTACCATTTGGCATAAGCTCCACTACCATTTTTGGATAAGCAATATTTGTACAACCCACTGCAGTGCCACAGTAGCGCTGACAGACTTCAGGCACAACACAAGCCACCACATCTGAGGAGAGGATAATGAGACACTGAGACAAGGTCATATAAACAAACAACAGATTGCTCCCAAATTAATAGAGCTTCTAGAATGTATCTCTGTGTTGAGCCACCAGATTGACATGTTTGATTTCATCCTTGGTTTGCTGGAAGGAAGGAAGTTGATTCTAAGCCTCTTTCCTTCCTTTCTTCTCTAAAAGAATACTGACAGGTGCTGCAGGTAAAAAGAAAATCAGCAGTCATTTGTCAGACCAGGGCTGAACAACACAAGGAGAGCAAGCTGAAAAACAAGCAGAGGAACACAAAGCCCACTCCCTGCAGCCTGAACCTCTCTCCCCTGCCTGCTGCCAAACAGCCAAACTCTTTGCTGGTCAGGGAGACTGGGAGGGTGGCATTTCCCCACTCTGCCCTCAGGACTGCCCATGGCCCAAACCCTGCAGTTTGTGGCTGATGGCCCTGTCCCTTCAATTTCCAGCAGAGTATCCGTCCTGGACAGCATTTTCCACTCATTCAGTCAGAGTGGGGCTGTAACAAACAGACAGCTGGGGAGGGACACTGTGGCACTTCTTTCCCCGAAAACAGACAGCAATAGCCTTAGCGGAAATCTGGGATCAGGGAAGAAAGGAAGACCTGTGGCTTCTTACAGTGTAGCTAGCTGTGAGTGCCTGGACTATTTGGATGAGAAGATGACAATGTAACAGATATTTTGGAAGGGACAGAGAGATTGGCAATGAAAAGCAGGCAGCAAGAACTTTGCATTTCTGTATCCATATCATACCTGTGTACAAAATACGGCTGATCATTCCAGGCATCACCATGATAAACATGGGCAAGAGTTTGAGGTACCCACACATGATACAGCCAGCCTTCACATGGGACATGTTCTTGCCAGAGAGACATCTTTGGACAATAACCTGTCAATGAGACAAGGCAGGTATAACATTTCCATATCACACCATGCCATGTTCCAGATACAAGGTGCTTCTTAACTTCTGTGATAGCAAAAGAGCCAATTTAGCATTTCTGCCCCTAGGAAAAAATGAAAACTACATGAAAATCAAAGGATATGAATGAAATAAGTAAAGGAAAATATCACTTATCTGGTGTATATTTGAGAGGTAAGACTTCTCCCACAAGAAGTTTTTTAAGCAGACAGACTAAAAAGCCAAAAAGGAATAGAATATTTAATTGAGCAGTAAATACAGTTACATTGGGGGTTTTGTTAATTTGTTTAGAAATTGTGAAGATGATCTTTCTCACAATTCAGGATGCAGATAGATCACTTGTTAGAGACACATTCACATGTTGCAGGTGCAGAGGCACACTTTACTGATGTCAGTGTGATCTCTTGGGGAAACTGGACAGTAGGTTTTAGACAGAAGGAAGGATGATTGGGGAAGAGTCTCCAGGCCGAAAGACCAGACATATAAAGAACATCCCCCCAAGACTATGCAGGCAAAGATGAAAGCTGCATATATAGGAAACAAACTTGTTTTACTGAAAAGGGAATGGACCCAGTCTAACAAGGGTCATTTGTTGCATGGTTTCCTAAGTAAGCGTTCACAGCACGACCTCTCTGTGTTTTCATACATGATCACACATGAAAAATGAGAAAGAAAGCAGACAGAGGATCTGCTGGGCACAATTGTGCAGGAAGATTTGAAAGAACACCCATTCTGTTTTCTTACGTGTGAGAGGTATCTAGAAACCAGGAACTGAAAAGTCACTGACCAGTCTTGAAATAACAGCCAGTTCTGTAGCCCAGCTTTGCATTACAGGGGAAGATCACACCGGACCCCGGAGTTCTGTGTTTGGCCTTCCCAAGGCATTTGGCTCCCACAGTACCTGATCCGTGCACCAGTACCACATGGCGATGATGCTCAGGCCAAAGACGAGCCCTGGCCACGGCAGATCCCCGGTGACAGCATCTCGGAAGATGTGAAAGGCATCCTTACGAGGAGTGTAGCACTCCGGATCCACCACAGTGTTTCCATAGGAGACGTTGGATGGAATCGCTTGCATGTACTTCTGCATGAAAGCCTCGTACCCTCCTACTTCAGTAAATGCTGAAAAATACAAAATAAAAGCAGCAAAAAATGATTTATTACTGAAATCTCAAATAGAGCTTGAGAGCATGAGAAGGAAAACTTTCTTAATGTGGACTTAAAGAATAAAGTCATGGGATGCTGTTTATTACCTTACACATTCACTTGTGCTTAGGAGACAGAGTGACTCAGTGACTAAAGGGCTTTGGCAATATGCCTGACTTTTGGCAGCATGCCTATTTTCTTCCCTGATAAATAGATATATGAGCTGAAACCTGCTGGTTAAGGTAACAGTTTCACTCTGCAGGATTCATTCCCATATCCACTGCAGGATTTGTGGCTGAACATTCCAGTTTAATTCATCTGATTTACTTACCAAATCCCATGAGAATAAAGGATCCCACTACCATGATGAATGTTTGTAAGGTGTCTGTGTAAATCACAGCTGCAAGGCCACCTGATGGCAAGAGAAAAGTCAGGACACATAAGTTAGCTCTGGGGAAATGTCTCAGTGGAAATGCTTTTTTTTTCCCTTTTCTCACCACCTCTGTCTTTCAAAGACCACTGTAAATAACCTCCCTTTCCGGTTTTCATTTCTCCCTTTTTCTCCACCTTCCCTCTTCTCTTTCTTCTGGTTCCCCCAACTTCTTTGATTTATCAGACTTCTCTGCAAACTCACCTGTGATGGTGTAAAGAGCAGTAATAGAAAGCAGGATAATTATGGCCACATAAAGATTCAGCCCTATGGCCAGCTGGATAAATACAGCTCCAGAGAATATGTCAGCCTAGAAAAGAAAAAATGGTCGGTTCAGCAATGTTTAGGTTCATATGACATGTTACACTTCCATGACGAGGGCACTGAAATACACAACTCTGCTCCTTGTAGTACTGCCCACACAAATCAAAAGAAAAGAGAAGCCATTTTTGTGCACCTGCCAGTGTCCCCTCAGAGCTGCGGAGTTCTTAGTACCAGAGGCGTAACACTTCTCAGAGAATTTCCAGGCCTTTTTCGAACAGGAGTGTTTTCTCTAGACAGTCACCTCACTGCTCAGTGTTTAGGCACTGAGAGACAGATTCAGAACAAACTGCTTAAAACTGAGTGTGAGTTCCATTTGCTGCTGTATGCAGGGCTGGACTGTGTGACACCTCTAAGACACGGCACAGTTCTCTTCCTTCAGTGCCACTCCACAAGTCTCAGTCCCTTTACTGCTCACATGTGGTGTAGCTCGTCTTGCTGGTTCAGGACAAACAGTGTATTTGCATTAAAGGCAAACATCTTATATTGTTTCTACCTTTAAGTTCCTGTCAGAAGAATTGACAGCAGTTGGCTAACAGAGGAGACCTTTAGCTCTTGCATAAGAAAGGAACTGTTCAGGTTTCAGAGTAACACTGGGATATTAATCACATTAAATCAGTTCCTGATTTAATGTGCATCAATGTTATTTATACAAGTTTGCAATCAGAATAATCTGCCCCAGTGCACTTGTGATGCAGTACTATGAATTATGCTCTCATTAGAGATTGCTCTTGAGCATCCAGCTCGTGGGGTCCTGTGCAGCCCACCCACCCTCCTCCCTTTATATCCACACCACCGGTCCGAGGGCTCTGCACAGGGACTCCTCTCCCCGGATAACAGCAAGATCCCGGGGGGTTCACAAGCTGAAGCAAAGACACACAGCTCTGCCCGAGGCCTGGGCTAAAGCCTCCCACACCATCCCTGCGGGGGCTCCAGGGACCACCCAGAGCCGGGAATCACAGCCCCGGCCCCGCTGCTGCCCCGGGGAGAGCAGGGCACCCATCCCCACAGGGAGTGATGCAGCCTGGGAGCTGTGAGATTCCAGAAAGAAAAACCATCTTCATTCCAGACACTGAAACTGAGACTGCAGGGCAGGACTTCACCCTGCTTCATACTGAAGAACGAGGAAGAGGCCAGACTTCTGCGGCCCCACTGCCCCGGCATGATACAGCAACTTCTAGAGCAGGGTGTGAGTTACAACAGAGGATCCCACTCCCAAAACTCTGACTCTGGAGCAGATTTCTTATAGGCTTTAGTTTGGAACTGGAACCAGGACCTTTAGCTCTTACCCCAGTGCCTGTCAGACCATATCCTTTGCCCCATCTCTCTACGGAAATTTGTTTCCTATCTTTTCACACCACTAGTCAGTCTATATCCCAGACCTTTGTTTTATTGTTCTTGGCTTTAGTTTAGCCTACATATCATTAAATATTAATGGTCCTAAAATGATTCCCAGAGAGAAATGTATAGTTAATTATTGAGCATTCTGAGCAATGTATCAGTTTATTCAAATTGCTGAGTTACCTTCCAACTTCACTGCTCCTCCTTCCCAGTTAGATTATTGCCTTCCAATATTTCCTTGTTTCTCCATTTATACTCTTTTATGGACACTATTTAATCTTTATCTAATCTCTCATTAGAGGGACTTGTTCCTTTACGTTACAAGCTGTCTCTGCAAGGCATGGATCACAAAGGAGCAACTGGCCAGACTCATGCCAGCTGAGTGTATCCTGTGGCATCAGGGCAGGGGCACCTACTCTTTAACCCCTGAACTGTGCACTCCTAGAAGCAGGTTATCCTTCTCTTCCTCTTCCCCCTGGCAAATCTATGCCCATAGATTTCCTACTGAAATTATGCACAACAGATTATGCTGTAACAGATTTAGAAGCTCCAGTTTACTATTTCCAATTTCTTCAAAACAGAAGGTCTGATTTCAGACCTTAATTCCCTTTTGTCTTTTCATAACTTAGTCTATTACTATCCATCAAGACTTTATTTTTACCAGACCATTTCCTTTGGATAATGACCAATATCATCAACGCTGTGGCTAAAAAGCCTCTGCAAGCTGCTATGGGCACTACTCACAATGTGCTGCACGCTTAGGGAGCAGGTACAGGTGAGGCCCCTGTATGACAGAAACGCTTTGGGCTCAAAGATCACATGTGTCCTGATCGCAAGGATGAACTCCTTGCAGCATGTCCTTGTCTGTCAAGTGGCTGATTAGCCACAAAGCGAGGTAAGAAATCAACAAAACCCACAGAAAATGGGTTTCTGCAGGGAAAGAGAAATGGTGAGAACCTTGTAGGGGTGTACACAGGGAATCTGATCCTCACATGGTGGTGGCACTGTGCCAGAAAGAGCACAGCAGGAGTCACACAACCTGATGTGTGATACTGCTCACTAGAAAGCATTGTTATAATTATATGAAGTACACTACACAGTATTTCAACACATCAAGGAAGAAGCACATGAAATAACTTCCCCAGAAGCAAGAGATGCCACTCTTCTGCAAGAATAAAGGGCAGTGAGAATCACTGCCAGTCACACTGGTGGGTGTGACTCCCATTCAGGGCAGGGCAGAAGCCCATCCTTCTCTATCAAATCTCAAAGAGCCCCAGAGATCACAAGGGACTGTTTGCCGAGGCAACACTCAGGGAAGTAAAATACAATGGCTTGTCACACGTGGATGTGTTTGGATATCCAACGTGTCTGTGGGAAGGGAGGCCTGTGCTCCCTCCCTGTGTTTACGCCTCTTCCCACAGCACAGTTCCCCACAGCCCAGCAGGGAACAGCCCTTCCCTCCCTGCTACAGGGCTGCTTTCTCTGGGCGCCACATGGACATGGTGTTGCACAGCAACACCTACTCTGGGATAGGTGACCTACTCTGAGATCCTCTGACAGCACCTGAAACCTCCAAGGACTGGCTGCTCTGCGTAACCTGAATCAGACATAGCAAGTAAATCAATCCTGGGCAGATCCTGCCCTCCAAATGTGGTGACATGAGGCAGCAATGCAGAGACCTGTTTGTACACTACAGGAATCTCACTTGTACAGGCATAGACACTGCCAGAGCTGCTTGGGGCAGGTGGGGGAAACAAAAGAAATGCTTAGAGGAAATGGTACACCTTATTTTTCCCCTGCATAGCACAAAGACCCAGCTCCATGGCACTTCCCCACAAACACCTGGAATAAATGGGTTGATGGGAAGCTGGGATAGGCCAATGGTAGAGTGGGGCCCAGATAACCTGCTGCTGTATGGATCCCTCAGCTGTGGAGAGGGTGTTTCATCCTCATGACCACAATGGAAGCTTAAATGCAGAACCTGTCTTTCCTGGAAACAGGACACTCCAACTGAAAGTGTAAAATCCCATAATCAGATCCTTAGGCATGACACAGGCTGGAAATCAAAGCTAGATGGTAAATTCAAAACCTATGTAGCACCTTGATAGGTTCACTACAAACACATGTTGCTGAAAGGGACTGAGTCACCCCACTAGAGGAGTTTCTCTGCTGTTGGAACTTCCAGAACTGTGTGTAGTACCTGGGAGTTCTGATTATGATAGTTGAGCACAAGTACAGCAAACTAATCCTTTTGAAATATAAAGAAATCCAGCTCTGAGGCCAGCTTACGCTACCAACCTGTTTAATTTATAACCTTTCTAAGGATCAGTTATCATGATGTGAGAATGAGAGCAAAAGGCCAATCTTTTAGCTTAAATTGCACTATTATCACTCAGCTCCCATTCAGAGGGCAAAGAGTAATCTGCCATGACAACTTCTGCAAAACAAGAGACTGAGATATGCCTGAACTGTGGACTTCTTTAGATGCTTGGTAGTTTCAAGATATATGGAAAATACCAGCTCCCTTTACTACTTCACAGAAACACATCCATTTACTTAATAAACATTAACTTCATAGCACCTTAAAGTTTACACCAATCACTTGCCCATTAAAAGAATCTTTCCTCTTCACTGCTCTCACCTCAGCTGTTACAATTTCCCTCATTTCCATTTCCCCACTCTTCCATTTTCTAATTCCTGTTATTCTTTTTTTATCCATAGCCCACTTGCTCTTTTCCCTCATCTGTATTACTGATGGCATGTTCACCAGAGGATATTAAAACAGATAAATACAAAATCTAGCTACAAAAATTCCTGCCCCAGGTTCCACAGATCCCTAAGAAACAGGCCATAATACAAGTTTCCCTCCACTTTGATGTTTTCTAGAAGAGAGCAAATGTAAAATTAAACCATAAAGCTTTAAAAAGAAAGACAAAGCACAAAAAGCATCAAGAGACATTGCCAGGAAGAAAAAACCTTGGATTGCAGCACAGATCTGGATACAGAGTCTCACTGGACAGAATAAAGAAAACACAAAATCATACTTTTACAGTTGTTAATTCAACCAAGGGCTCCAAACCTGAAACTGTTAACCAGTTGTGAGAGCAATATTGTAAAAGGGAGTTTCTTTTCTTATAGATCAGTGTAGAATGGAAGAAATGCTGTTGAAGTTTCACTTACTGAGATCTTTGTGAAAATATACAGGATCAGGGAAAGGACTGACAGGTAGACCTGGATCCGTTTCCCACCAAAACGCTTCTTCAGATACTCTGGCATTGTCACCACCTGTGGGGGTGGAGAAGGTTTTAGATAATGGGGAACAGGTACAAATCAAATTAGAGCAAGATTTTTGGTGCTCAGATACTGCGAGAGTGGAGCACAAAATTAGGGGAGCTGCAAATGCAGTTTCAAGGAAGTGCAGCTCCAGGAATCAAAGGAGAACAAGGAGAAAGCACCAAGTACTTCTTAGGTCAGGTCTTAGAACAGAAAATCTTCATTTTTCAAGTACACAGATATAACATAGTGCTGTTCTGGCACACTCAGATCTCATGCCATTCATAATGACTTTGCAATATTCCAGCCCTGATCTGCAAACATGAGCAGCAAAGGCAAGTGTAATGTAGTGGTTTGACTTACCCCAGCTTTGACATAGATGGGTACAAAGAGCCATCCTAGAATCACCACAAATATCAGAGCCTGCAGCCAAGACAAGATCAGGTGAATTAGCCTCCTCTCTCTAGGCACTGCTCCCAAACACCATTTATCAGGCCCAACAGCAGCTAGACACCAGTGAAACCACAAAAAGCTGCGTACTGCAGGGGTGTGGGGAGAGGAGGTTCTGCTCTGTCCTTTGATTTACAGTTGAAAATTTGGGGATGAAATCTTGGCTGAAAACTCCAGGTATAATGCAGCCCAGGTTTCATGCTAAATGTCCCGAAGAAGCACAGGTGATTATGTATTTTCTACAAAACCAGCTGATTTCTCCTCACAGGGTTGCCATCTAGTACTGAAGCACAACTCCATCAGTGGCACCAGACTATCCCAGCTCTCTTCAGAGCAAGCCCACGATAGTTGAATGTTTTACAATAATCTCATCGACTGTACAGGATGCACCACATGCAATTTGTAAAATATTTTGTATTTTCATATTACCATTTAATAATATATTTTGTGTATCCATGTGTATTCCGTGAACTACTGATCTTACTGTATAGCAGTGCCGCAGTTTTCTGACTTAAACAACTGGAATATCGAGTTGTGCATGCTTTAATCAACAAATATAAAACAAATTCCTGCCCTCAGAGATGCAGTCTGTATTTATTTTGTCCACAGGGCTTAGAGGGCTTTTAAGCTCCGTGTTTAAGTTCTGCCCTTAGGTCAAAACTGTAAATGGACAAGAAATACTGGGTCAGCTTCTGCTGTCATTCTGATACAAAAAAGAAATTATTTCAATGGAACAGGGATAAACAAGGATGACAACAGTCAAATTTGGTATTACTTTCATTACTTTCACTATGTCTGTTAACTGTCCCACTGTAAGTCATGAAATCTGCAGTGTGTCTGCTCAAACACACACAGATACCATTGCTGCTTCCCAAACAACCATTGTTGTACACTGTGCATTGATATTGGACCACCAGGAATCTCCCAGGAGATAAAGTGTTAGAGATGTTTGAAGAAGGATATGGGCCCTAGAGATTTGTTCTCTGTTTTGGTTTGCTTTGTTTTGCTGGAAAAAGAATCAAGTCTGTCACAGGCCTAATATAACCAAGAAGAGGGAGCTGACAAACTGCACATCTTGTACAGTTCCTTTTAGGCTTTGTCCTTCTCCTTAAACATTTAGATCATACCAGTACTTGATTATTTGCAACAACCATTTATTTGGTAAGGAACACAAGCCAAATCCCTCAGGGTGGGATGATTCTTTCACGGCTCAGAAGTAAACGAGGGAAGTATCGACCTGTGGAGGCTCATTAAACCCTTTGTGACATAGCCTAATCCCTTCCCAGAAGGTGAATTAGGCACAACAAGGCCATTGTCACCCACACCCACAGAGCCCGAGAACACAAGGAAATGGACTGCAGTCGTTCGTGGGAGTCTCTGTGCTGCTGCAGTTTAAACTTCCCTGATACTCCAGGAAGCACATTTAAAGTCAGCTTGGATGTCTCTACCCTGTACTGGAACTATAACAAAACACATACATAATTACAGGAAGGAAAAGGCAAAGAGGTAAAGATTTTTGGAATGCAGGTGCTTGTGAAGGATGCTCAAAATTCCTTACAGCCTGTGAAGAAATCAAAGCCCCTTCAATAATTTCTACATAGCAAAATGCTGCAAAAATTACCATGGATTATAAACTTGATAAATTCTTTCCAGCATCCTGCAGACTGAAAATGTTCTTCATAAATACTTTAACAGTAATAAAGATGTATGCATAGAGAAGACAATCCACCAATTTATTTGGTTCAAATTCACTCTAAAAAGCCTCAACAGAAAGTGTCATCTTTTTCCAGTGGCTTGGACAGGTTAAATAGTAGATTACATCAGCTCTTACGCATCTGTGCAGAAAAAAAGTGTTGCCAAGCCCAAACTTTGAGAGTCTTAAATTATTAGACAATGTTATTTTGATTAAGCTGAGCAGATAATCCAGATGTCACAAGTACTTTCAGTGACATATATGCCACTTACATTCCATTCATATCCTCCGATGGCAATTCCTCCAGCTGCTGCTGTTCCTGCTATTCCCACAAAGTGCCCACTGCCAATGTTGCTGGCAAACAGAGAAGCACCAATCTACAAAGAGAAAAAACAAAAATTGGCTCTTATGTTCATGGTAATTTGTAAAAAATCACCTTCATTTGGCACATTGAAATCATGCTGTCTGTGGTGGTGGTGGTGATGATGAGAATGACTGACAACCAACTTCCTTGATAACTTTCAGAACTCCCACTCACTGTTCCCACTGAAACCAGAGTCTCCAGCCATCACATCTACAACAGGTGATGATGAGAATGACTGACAACCAACTTCCTTGATAACTTTCAGAACTCCCACTCACTGTTCCCACTGAAACCAGCGTGTCCAGCCATCACATCTACAACAGCGAGGGAGAATAGGATGTTGAATAAAATATCTTCCAGTTGAGTCAGAAAATATATTACACCAATATAGATTTAAAAGTATTTGCAAAATTTGCCAAACTGACATTGGGATGATATCCAGACAATCAGGGAAGAAGACTATGATCTTCCTTGTTCAAGGGGGAAATGACAAGGACATCCCCACTTGTCAAACCTGCACTCCCTATTCCACATCGTACAGCCTGTGCATCCAAACGTGAGAGCTGGACTTGGTTCACTTTTAGCCAAAAGGTATTTGATTACTGGATTAAATTCTGAAAGCTGCACGGCAGAAATGTCTGCTGAAAAAGTGCTTCTGGAACCTACAAACAATAGCAAATCAAGGAGTTATATTTAAGAAGTGCTGGATCTTTAAGACCCCCAAATACTGCATTGTTCATTCAAACAGAACAGTAGGGACAACATGGGAATTGATGAACAGGGAGATATTAAAAAATGAAAGGTTCCTGTTGGTTTACAGACAGAAAGGAGCCATTCACAAAGATCTAATTCTTAATCAAGTACCTTAGACAATAGAAATTATGAAAAACAATGAGCTTCATTTCCTCAAACTGAACACATTAAAGGCAGCAGAAATACCCAGTGATAATTTACTGGGTCAGGTACTGAAGGATGCAGGGTGAGAAGTCGAGCATGAAAAAGAGATTGGATGGGGTGTTGTGGGCAGAGGAAAAGGAAGCTGGAGAGGTTCCGAGATGAAAAAATGGAAGTGAATTTTTTTTATTCTTTTCTAGTTTTTTCTTATGTCCTCTGAAAGCTAAAAAAAACCAAAAAACCCCAAAACAGGGTTAAAAAGAAAACCACATAGAAAGCAGGCAAGAGAACTTCTGCTGACCTCTTCTAATGCTGTCATTTGAATCATGGAATATCCTGAGTTGGAAGGGACCCACAAGGACCTTTGAGTTAACAGATTTGAATAGCAGCAAATATTCAATCAATGTTTCTGGCAGCACAGGGATGATCACCTGAGTTTCGAGAGGATGAAGGATTTCATCATAGAAATCTACCTCTACAGAGCATATTTATTCTATAGAGCTATGCCATAGCCAGAAATAGCAACCACGCTCTTCAACCCACAGTCCTGATCTCTGATAACAAATAGCTACGTGCAACATGCAAATAAAATTCAGAGGTTTCCACTCTTTCTTTTCCAGGCTTACTTTTCTTTTCTCTCTCCTCAGTTTGATCTCCTGATTTCTTCAAGTCTTTTTACAGACAAACTGTTGTTTTGCTGTGACAGGAAATTTATGTTTCTAAGTTCACTAGGTTCTGGATTTGGGGTTTTTTTTACACTTTTCTAAACATCAGTTGTGCCCTACAGAACTGTAACCAGTTTGTCATACTACATATTTCTACAGGAATGATAAGTTTTGCAATAAACATTGGCAAACAAAAGACCTCTGTTTCTTCTAACTTCTTTGTGACCGCAACAGTTTTCCCAGAAATGATAGTGAAGAAAAAAGTACCACTTATACCAAGCATTAGCACTGTTGCCCAATGCTTTCCTTGGAGATAAATGATTAAACTTAAATCTAGGTTATTAGAAATGCAATCATCAGAAAATATTAACCACATTAATCTCTGATTTTATTTACTGTGTTCCCTCTCCTGTTTTAAAAGCTCAAGGGCAGATCCAAGTAACAAAAGCAGCTAAGGGGGAACTTTGAGAACGGACAGGCACAAGCTTTAGCTCAGTGCCTAAAACCCCAGGACATCCTGCAGGCAACATTGGCGATGCTGTGTTCCCAGCTTTACCTAAAATACAATTGTATTGAAAGAAAAACACAAAACCAAACCAATGCAAAACTACCGACATATTCAGGACCAGCACAAGGACAAAACAATGTGAATGCAGAGCCCACATTCACATCCTAAATTTTTTTTGCTGAATTAGGGAACATCCAGTGCAGCAGAACTCTAAGATCAACACATACCAATAATGGATGCAATTTAAAAAATGGGTTTCAGTTATGTTTTTATGGGAAGGGAGAACATGGCTTCATAGCCAGGAAAATGCAGATTATCCTTAAAACTGCATCACAGTCACGACAAGAGGAGTGCTAACCAAATACCCTCATACCCCATTAGCTGCTGATGCCAGAGGGGAAAGAGAAATTTCCCGTCTGCCATATTTTAAGGATGAGGAAAGAAGGCAGATGGGCTCTGGGCCTGAGCTGCCTTGCTGAAGAACTTACTGCTGTGGTATTTTTGTACCAGAAAGGCTGATGACTGGAATTCTTGACTTGCCATTGGTAGATGCTGCTGAACATCTAAAGAACTCTGGGCTGAAACTGGGAATGGCAGAGGGAAACAATCTTCTGGAAGTATTAACTGTTCTCAGTGAATGTGTGAGCGAATTGATTTTAAAGACAGATCTAGGAGGAAAGGTAAAGTAGAAAGTTGGTTGAAAGGGACAAAAACTGCTAAGAGGGAAAGAGGACAAAAAACCTGAACTAACCTGAGGCAAATGTGGAACATTAACTCTTTTAAAATATTTTAAGAGGTCAGGTCTTAACAAGAGCACTCTGTTCAGCAGAAGTACCACCACCCTGAAACAGATGATGATCAGAGTGTTTTTTCCTGTTACTCATTAACTGTTTCACCTTGCTCTTCTCATGAAGTGGAGGATGCACTGACATCCCGGCCCTGGCCATTCCCAACCAGATGGGATGCACTCTGCAGTGGCAGCTGTACTGACAGTGTGCAGAATGCACAGCCTGTGGCTTCTCTCCCTGCCAGGACCTGCCAGCACATCGCCCTGCCCCTGTGCCCACCCACCTGTTGGAAGGCATTAGCTCAGTACCAAAACCTTTTCCCAATGGATCCTTAGCCCCATTCCAGAGAACAGCAGGGGCTCCTCTCACACCACAGGGTCCTGAGATCCATGCCCTGAGGTATTGTTCCTCGTGGGTCACCTGCAGAAGCTGCTTCTCAGAACCCTCTTCCCTGACACATTTCTCATTCCCTGGATTGAGAACTATTCCTTGAGACTGTTCATGCTTTTCTTTAACTCACAGCTCTTTCCCTGCAACATGTGACTTTACTCTGATGCAAAGGCATAATTTTTCTTACCTGAGTTTTTTGGGATCATCCTTAGCCACTTTGGAAAAATCAGTAAAATGCAATATTACTGCCACACTTCCAAGGCTCTGAGACTCAAAGAAGGAAGTGTGGGGTTTTATTCTTCTTTCCCAATTAATCTGAAAATTCTATGAATTGCATTTATTACCCAACTAAACCACATCTCTACAATTCCCAATGTACTAAGCAGGAGGGATGGATGTACAATACTCATCAAAATGTCTGTGCTCTGACAAACCTGATGGTTGCTGGAACAGCACAGGCACCTCCCAGCCAGCTGGAAATTCTCACGGATTCTGTAGAAATCCATTTCACTGAACTTTTACTTTTGTAACAGAGCTTTGCTTTGGTTATTTTATTACTCTTTTTACCCTGAAAACTATTGATTTAACCCTATATTTTTTGCATGGACCTTGACAAAATAAGGTAATTTCTCGTTCTACTTTGCCTAAGAAAAGGAAATGCAAATCTTATTCGCAGCAGAATTGTTGCTCCTGGTTCCTCATAGCAGTGCCAGATTCAACAAGTGGGGAAAATTCTGAGAATATGTAAAACTTAACTGGCTGCAAAGATCATAGAAATCATGCCAGTAGTCAGTTCTGATGGCCACAAAGATAAGCTGTGCACAGCCAAAGCAAGAATATATTGGGGTTTTTTTTCCTCCAATTCTTATCTGTCTCACAAAGATCTAAATGTACATGACAACAAACTAGCTGAGTTACATTTTTGTTTGGAGTGCCCTTGACCCTGCATCCTTCATATCTACTGTTCAGTAGATCTTTCTAACAGAGCTGGGCTTCAGATGCCCAGCAGATACTCTTTGTCCTATTACCATTCAAGCCTCAGGAACCAAGGTGTAGAACGTAACCCATAATTTTGTGCAGACAGCTCTGTCTGCAAAACTACAGAACCTGAAGAAGAAAATACAAAAGCAAGAAAACTTCAATGGTTTGGGGTTTTTTTAACTGTGCATGAAAGGCTGTTAATCTTGTGAGAGTGTCTGCTACCAAAGCAGGGTTCTGCAGGAGCAGATACTTCATTTCCTACAATGGCAGGAAGTATTTGGCTGAACCCAACTCCTTCATCTGGCAAAGGAAGCTGAAGTTGGCAAGGCCCATTGCTACAGAGCTGTCACTTGCCTTGACCTTCTCTGTGTCTTTTTGGAAAAAGCAGAGCTGATTATGAGGATTTAAAGAGCCGTATGAGTCTTTCATGAAGATATTTCCCTCAAAACCCAAGAGACCAAAACCAGTTTCTTGAAGATTCTTCTCTCAGTTTCTGTAAAAAGACTGTGGAAAGGGCACAGCATTCATACCATTATGATTAACCAATGACAGATATCAGTTTTCTGGTAATGTAAGAATGTTCTTATATACCTTTATTCCTAATTGACCACTGGAACTACTGAGATGGCTCAGCCACTGCACAAGGGCAGTGATTCCAGTGAACTAACAAGGAAATGATCTCTCATCTCAGCCAGAAAATTATCTCTGGGCTTGCTTCTGCAAAATGCTGAACAACTTGCTTGGATTCTGCTGAAGCAGAACAATCAGAGCCAAAGTAGGACAGATTTGGCCCAGGATGTGTCTTGGTCCTACTTTATACATTGAGAAATTGAATCACAATCACAGTTTGCCAGTGACAGACAAACATTGAAAATCTGTATTAAAAGTAGAAATAACCTCTAGCCCTTCATTACCAGGGTCTCCTCTAGTCTACCAAACCACAGCTATTATATGGTTTAAGTGAACAGAATCCCTTTCCCAGCTTGTCAGTAAGAGATCCCAATACACTGCTAATGAGCCTCTTTCCTTGTGGGGTCAGAAAAGCCACTTTTGGGTGTCCTGCAGAGCATAGAACACAGTCAACCACTGAAAAATAGAATTAGTTTAGGGGAATTAAGTTTATAACAAGTTTGTGGAAGGATTTTTTTCCTCATTTTTCTCTGTTCCAGAAAGCAATTATATGACAAGGGTCATTATCCTGAAATGGCAGGGGAGAAATCTGACAAACAAGAGTCCACTTGCAAAACAACTGCCCCCACCCTGACTGTGGAAATGCACTGGCTCTACCCAGAGCTATTCCAGGTTAGCCCTGACTTGGCATAAAAGAGAAGTCAAAGCACAAAAGTAAAAGATCACCCACATCTTCAGCTGCTGCAGAACTGAGACCACATCTCTGACTAAACTTTCTATACTTTCATTGGTTTCCTCATCATTTCAGCCCAGTTTGCTCTGGGTGATGGACATCCCATCTACCTGCTAATCTGTGGGAATTGGTGTTTTGGAATCTCCTTTTATCCAAAGCAAACTTTCCAGGGTGATGCTGCTGACATGGTATTTAGTTTGTGGTTTTGGAGTGCTTGCTCTTTGTTTATTTTGAGTGATATGAGGAAGAACAGCAAGAAGGCATGGGAAGGCACTCCTGGCATTCCAAAGAGAAGGATTGAAGAGGAGATCTAGGACTCCACTGAGAACTAGCACTTTGTCCACGCCGAGCTCACAGAGTTTGGGAAGGAGAGAGGTGATCCTGGCAGGAACTATGGGGTGATCCCTTGTTAGCTTCCCCCTGGAGCAGGAGAGCTTGCTGAGTCTGTTTGGTTTGTGTTGGCAGAGGACTCGGTGTCAGATCCTCTCCCCCAAGGCTCACAGGAATCATTAGCTCTCAGTGCCACTGCAGCAAGACAGAACTTTTCTACGGTGAGTCTTTGCTGCCTTGCTGCCTCCATCTCCATTTACATCTGCACAAAAGGATATTCATATTCCCCCTGACAGGCAGACAGAATTGCACAAGGTTAAAACCAGCCCACTGATTAAAGTGACAATTAAGCAAAGTAATCTGGTTTTAATTTTTTTCTCTTCTCCCAGAATTATGGGTTTTATCTTAAAATAACTTGGAAACGTTCTCTTTCCTCTGTCTTGGAACCTGAATTTTCTTAGATCTACTACATCAGATGAGGAAATCTTTTACTGTCACTGGGCTTTAATCCTTTCATGTCCTTGAAGAAGCTGTCCCCATGTCTTCTAAAGGCAGGGGGCAGCTCTCTGAAGCACAAGACTGAATGGTGTGTAGGTATTTCTGCAGCCTGCTTCAAGAAAATTCCTAAATCTTTAGGGAACCAATATTTACTCTCACTCTTCTGGTCCTGTAACTGAATCAATGTGTGCGGAGTCTTGACTCCCAAACCTTAACAAAGTGCAAAAACATTTTCTGAAACTGAATACAAGATCAGGAATGTTGAGGAATTCCATTCAAACAAATGGAATCGTAAAACACAAGTAATACAGAAAATGCAGGTTTGTCTAAGTTTTCTGCTTTTCATATTAAAGAGACTGTATGATCAGGAAGAAATAGATAATTGTTTCTAATGTAATTTCTGCCAAAGGCCTGATGGAATGGATGGCTAAGAACACTTCGTGTCTGTGACTCCTGTTCTCTACCTTGGAAAATAATAGAGATCCACAGAAGACAAACAATGTAAGCCACAGCTAATCTTTAAATACATTTAAAATATATTTTACCAATAACATATCAGAACATGTCCAGGATTTTTCTCCTTGTACAAGACCAGAACTTGCTACCAAAAGTAGAAACAATAGAGCAATAAAGGGGAAAATTTCAGTAAATTTATTCCTTTCTGTGATAACCTCAAAATGAGCCAGCTTCTTTGAGTGCAATGAAAAGAATAGATTCCACATATTAAAAAGTTTTAAAGTGGTATGAAAGGCAAAATACTGGATTTGTCTGTACTGACACTACTAATCTATTTATGTTCAAACAAGTTGATCACATAATCAAGACAGCTCAGAGCTGGACACAGACAACTTCTGCCAACACTTTTCTCTGCCTATCCAGTGGCTTTGTTTGTGCAGTTTCCCCTGTGACACTATGGCTGGAGAAAGAGTTGGATTTGCGTCCACACAACCCAGCCATCACAGCTTCAGCAGTATCATAGAGATCTGGATATGTGAGGACTGGACAGTCCCAGGGGTGCAGATGCACATGCTATGTTTTATATACATACACTACACAGCACTCACCGGCCACCAAACCATACTCCGTCCAGCCAGGAAAAACCCACCCACTGTGCCTCGGTTGGTGGAGTACATAGCCTGGAAAAAAGGAAAACAGAAAGTTTTAATCATATTTCAAGTGTACTAGGCAAGAGTACTATACACAGGCTGAGAACAAACAGCTAGAATGAAGGGATAATAAAATACATGGGCAGGGTAAAGTGACAGAAACAGAGTGGCTGAAAAGAACAATCTTATGATGAAGAAGATAATACAATGTAGCAATGGTTCTTTTATCTAGGTCTACATTAGCCATTCAAGTTTCATTGCTTCACCTTTCATTATAGTGTAAAGCACTAAAATAAAATTAAATTTAACCAAGAAAAGTTATCACACAAATAAAAGCTCACATGCATTTTTCATTGGGGTGAAAAGCCTTTGATTTCAGGCATCAAAACAGACTATAAGGTGCAAGTTTATTAGCAGAAAGTATGCAGCTTTTTTACTCAATACCATCCTGACCCTACAGGTATCTGTTTTCTTGTTGTGATATCAGCATCGTGCCTGATTCCCTCTGAAGTTCCAAAAGAAGAAGCCAGCTAAAATTTCCTTTTCACAAACTCATTTTGTCTTTGTCAAGGGATGGGCTTTAGAGGGAAGCTTCGTCCAATTTTTGTTAATGACCCTGAGCCATTATTTACTGGAGTCCCATTGTCTTCTCTGATGGACTTTGAACAGGTAAATAAAGAAGACCTGGGAAAATCAGCCATATATTTTCTTCTGATGCAGAAGAAAGGAAGTAAATATGACGGATTTACATTTAACTACACACAGCAACTGAGTAAGTATTTGTCTGATAATGATGTCGTCACGGCTGGAAAGAAACAGTCCCAGGAATTAAGTCAGCACACAATGGCCTGAGAAGCCACAGATCAGCCATTTATTGTCAGAGATCTTTAACATAAAGTTCAACTACAGCAACAGCCAGACTCTCATGGCAAAGACCCATCTCCCTCCTGCCAGAAAACAAGGTGTTCTGGTGGACTGGGGCTTCAAATTTTTGGCTATATTTTTGGCCTCTACTCCCATGCTGAAGAGGCAAATAAAAGGTTGTGTCCACTTTGTGCAAACCCTAAATTTTTAGTGCCCTTCAAAATATTGCCAGGCCGTTAGAAAGGGAAGATGGTTCTGCAGCTGACTTTTCTGCACTGTGAAATGTTCCTGGGATGCTCCTGGAAAGCAGAAGATTCCTGAGGGGCAATACCTCCTCTCTGCTTGTTAGTGGTTATGTGTTCAGGTCATCAGGAGAGTCAGGGAAACCCGAATTCAGTGACATTCCACTGTTCACACCATTGTAGCTCAGTATTGTCCCATTCCCTCCGAACACTCCAGCTCTGAGGCCGCAGCGCTGCGCTGGGAGCTGCCTTTCCGCCGGTTCCCGATGCTTTGTTTCCCTCGGCTCCCGGGCTCGCCTGGCGGCGCTGTCGGGCGAGGGCAGAAGGCACCGCGGCACCGGGCCACGAGCACAGAGGCACTGCCAGCCCCTGCCGCCGCCGNTCCCTGTCACCTTCCCTGTCACCTTCCCTGCCACCGTCCCTGCCACCGTCCCAGCCCCAGCGGCGCTGCCACACGACCACCCCACCCCCGCCGCACACGGCGTCACCTCCCTTCCCACCCCTGCAACTCCCCCTTCCCGCTATTTCCTACGGCATCGCCTCACACCGCCAATTCTCCCTGCAGGTGGCCAAATCCCACCCTCAGGTCCAGTTTCTAAGAGGGACCCTGGCTGATCTTTACTGATCACATCTCAGCTCTGTCCCACACAAACCTCATTACTCCACCTTTCCCACTAGTTCCATTCATCCACCTAAAGGGATGCCTCCCTGGGTCATCATCCCCTCTACAGTAAATAAGTGCCCACATTTTGTCCACCATGCAGTCATTAACTATCTCAATTAAGCATCAAAATCTTTATACAATTACACATTCTCACTTACTGAGCCATTTTGCCAAGACTCTATAATCCATCTGCTCACTAAGTAAAACAAAATAAAATCCCAACATACCCATAGTCCCACTGCCAGAACTACCAAAAAATAGATGACAATAACAGAGATGTCCGCAGGATTGTTGATCCTTACGATGGATTCCATGCTGGCTGCTTCTCTGGCTTTCTTCTTCTTTCTCTCCTTATGTGCTTCTTGCAGAGTTCAGGTTAATGATAAACTGCTGTCATCCCCTATGTCTTATATAATATATAACTTCAGATTCACTTGTCTCCCATGGGACACAAGTTGAAGCTGCTGCTTTTCCTTGGACAACAACTTTTTCCCAAACAGTGCTCCTCTGTTACAGGTGCTGCAGATTTCAGAGTTCAGTGTCCCTGCCAAAGGCGCTTGGGGTTTTAACAACCACGAGCAGATGTCTGAGAAGGAATGACATGGAAAGGAGTGGCTTGGCTGCAATAAACCCGCATATTGACCTCACTGTGTGTGAATACTGTTTGTTTTTTTTTTTTTTTTAAGTGGCTGTACCTGTAAATCTAGTCATGGAAGATGTAGTTCTTTTAGTTGATGATGGTAAGCAATTATCTGTGAGNGTTCCCGATGCTTTGTTTCCCTCGGCTCCCGGGCTCGCCTGGCGGCGCTGTCGGGCGAGGGCAGAAGGCACCGCGGCACCGGGCCACGAGCACAGAGGCACTGCCAGCCCCTGCCGCCGCCGGAGCTGTTCCTGCCTCGCAGCTACAGCGGTTCTGCACCCTGCAGCCAAGGAACAGCCCCGGCAACGCTGCCCTCAAACGGCACCCACAGCCCCGCCCGGGGCGGATCTGCCGCCCCGTCACTGCCACCGTCCCTGTCACCTTCCCTGCCACCGTCCCTGCCACCGTCCCTGCCACCTTCCCTGCCACCTTCCCTGCCACCGTCCCTGCCACCGTCCCTGTCACCTTCCCTGCCACCGTCCCTGCCACCGTCCC
>VXAD01013078.1:11720-34030 GCA_013399195.1 Dicrurus megarhynchus | reverse complement strand
CAAAGGCGCTTGGGGTTTTAACAACCACGAGCAGATGTCTGAGAAGGAATGACATGGAAAGGAGTGGCTTGGCTGCAATAAACCCGCATATTGACCTCACTGTGTGTGAATACTGTTTGTTTTTTTTTTTTTTTAAGTGGCTGTACCTGTAAATCTAGTCATGGAAGATGTAGTTCTTTTAGTTGATGATGGTAAGCAATTATCTGTGAGGAGTGACCTGACACCTGGGGAAAACCCAGGGTTCCAGGATCTGGGACACCCTCTGTGTCATCTCTCAACTCAGCAGCATTACTCAATAGAGAAACAGGCCTGTGTTTACGGGAAGGAGACAACTTGAATCTGCTTCTATCTCTCACATGGATACAGGTAAAGATGCATGTGAACACAAGACCTGGATCCAAGAGCTTACTGGGCTGAATTTCAGACTGTTTAGACCTGGTGTTGGCTCTCTCTATTGTAGCTAATCAGCTTCACGTTTGAGTATGTTCAAAGTTCATCAGAGCTTGGGTCTGCTCTCCCTTTATTTGCTCCTCTGACTTCAGAATTAAGCTAAGCAAAGCAACTGGTCACAAAGATGTGGAACACACAGGTTACAGACAGATCCTCACAGCTCTGAGTAAGGAAGCTTCCCCAGATGATGCCCATGATCCTCTGTTAGAGCTGGAAGAGGTCAGAGAAATCCAGGGTATTTAGAACAATAGATAGGGGTGCCAGGCACATTTCTGGGCTCCGAGGATATCTGAAAGTCCCACTCTCTACTTGATACTAGGGAATCATTCATTATTCATTTACAGCCTTTTGGGTGTAAAATGTGACCCTGAAGTTACAGTGAGCAGAACAAGCAGTCCAGGACATGGGAAGCACAGCGGGTCTGACTGATCTTGCAGGTGTTATTTCCTCGGAGAGGAAAGCAAGGGCTGGCACTCTGTTCATTGGCAATGATTTATTCCTAGGCAAACTACCCTGTGGTAAGTGTGGCTAATAAAAGGCAGCAAATAAGCTATAATACAGTGGGATTACTTGGAAGAATAAAATAAAAATCTCTGTATTGTTTGAGCACCTATACTCTTAAAAAACAGAGCTACCCTCTGATAGTTTAGGCATCTCTCCCAAAACACATTCTTCAGTTTGTCCTACATGACTGTGAAATGTTAGCTTTAAATCCAACAGAGAAAAAATTAACCCTGGAAGCTGCTGAGCATCCAAAATTCCCATTAGTTCTGACCTTCCTTGCTGTGTATTTCAGTGGAAAATAAAAGACTTATTTACTAAGCTTAATTATCAGGAAACAGTTTGCCTAAGATAGGCTGCAGATGGCACTTCTTTACAGAGATCGATGTATATTCCTCCGGGTCCTTGCAACTAACAAAAAGTTTGGTTTTCATGAATTCCATTTCTGTGTCAGTCTACAGAGGCAAGCAAAAGAAAACATAAGTCAGGAACTGATCTACTCTAATGTGCCTGGTGTTCTCATCCAGGCTTCTGCAGAAGAGAGCTCAGAGGCTGAGCAATACCACAGCCTCTATCCACAGCTCCTAGTGGGGCCACACCAACAAGATTCCAAGGTTTGAAACACTAATGGAGAATCAATGCCTAAAAAATAGTAATCACACAATTCCTATCTTCATGTACAGTGGAAACAAATTTAATTGGTTTTTTATTTCTGTAGACCACAAACAGAAACCAAACAGAAACCAACGTCATTTACAAGACTGTCACAATGGGACACAGCTTTGTCAAGGCTCTGAATAGCTCATCTCCACATCCTCATATCTGCAGCCCAAAGAGAAAGGTGGAAGCAGAACAACGTAGGTTGTTGGTGTACCCAGCGATTCACTGCATAAATTCAGTGCATATAAAAGGTCTCTGAAAGGTCAGGCAAGTTTTAAGTTTGGAAATAGGCTAAATCTTTCTTTGTGTTAAAGCTTTGAAAGGTAAGCATGAGTAAATCTCCTGACATGATGAGTGAACACTGCATCAGAAGACAACAGTAATTTCTTTTCCTTACACTCAGCTAGCAATGTACTTCAATGGGTCTCTCATCATCCTGGAGGGTCTCTTCACACAGGTTTAGGGTTCCAATACTAGACAGATTGACAAATAATTTGATATACTGGAGGTGTTTCTCTACTTTTGCCTGTGAGCCAGGGCAATTTATTGAAGTAAGAGAGATTTTAACGGGAGTGAGAAAACCAAGTAGTTTAAGTAACACAGTGCCTCTGATCCACATCTATAATGATTGCTCCCCTCTGGATCAAGCCAAGATGACATTTAGCTTATCATGAATATGCCTGCTCATACCTGATAGACAAAACAGAGAATGGAGGAGAGGGCAATTAGCTACAGACCAGCGAGGAACTGGTTCAAATTCCCACCCCAGGCTGTTGATGGAGACCAAGCAGGATAAATGTCATGGATCTGCATTCCTGACTGACCAGCCACAATGGTCTGATGGGGGACAGGGCAGCTCATGAACTGTGTAGAAGCTGCAACCGCTGTGTTGTCATTAGAAAATGGAACTGTAGCACAGAAAATTTGAGGGTTACTGAGACTTAGCCAAGGCTCTTACAAACTTGTGTGTAAGTCTTCCTCCTGAGAAATGACAAATGATAAAGCAACAGTAAAACAAACAAACTACAAACAAAGAGAAGGATGCATCAGCATGCAAAGTACCTCCCACAGAAGAACTCCTCTAATCTTTTCCCTGACATTCCTCCACATCTCTTGATAAGTCAAGCAGATTTCTTTAGGGATGCTCTTCAGAAATGCTAACTTATACGGTATTCTTTGTACAAGTAATAAAGGACAAAGACAAAAATTTGCAGTTATTTTATTTGCAGAAGTCCATATACTATGTTAGTAAATTCTCTACCCTCCTTTAATGGTTTCCTGGTTACGCAGTATGAATTTGGAAAAGAATTCATATTTGCAAGTGGACAAAATAAGACTCTCAGCACAGCTGTCCTGAAATGGTTCTAATAAAAGAGGGTGGCAGATAAAGAATTGTTTAACACCTTTTGCTGATGCCAAAAGTCCTTTTTCTCTTTCTGCAATCTTGATTAAGTGAGTAAAACTTGGTTCTAATTAGAAGAATTAGTCACAGAAGCATGACAAAAATGTGGGAAGCTAAAATGTGGAATAAATTGAAGAGGAATTACTAATAAAAGGAAAAAAAATCTGAAGTCCAGTAGGTGTGATGTAGATAGAAGAAAAAAAAATCAGTAGGAAAACAGGTGCTTTCCTAAAAGGTTATCAGGAAGACAGCAAGGTCATTCTTTTCTTATGCACTGAGAGGATCAGATTAAGAAACATGAACAAAACCACATATTTATCAAGAGACAAAAAAGATAACAAAAATGAACACTTTCAAGACTAATTTTCTGATTAGTATCTCCACAGAGGAGAAATATCAGAGGACATAAAAATAGGTCTATATGCAGATAGACCAACAGAAATGAAGCAAGGAAATACATTCACTTCTTCAGCAACTGATTAAACTATCTCTGTGTGATCACTAAAGTACACTCAGCCCTGCAGTATCTCAGCATTGCCAATCTTACAAAAACAACAGTCTCAGGGCTGAATTCTTCCTACAGGACAGGCCAAGACAGCAAATAATTTAATTTATTTTTGGTTTATTAGTGTTTTATTAATTCTTATGTTTCAGGAGGTTGATAGGGGTGGACTAATGGCAAGAGATGGGTTTGAAATTTCCACTGGGACTAATAAAGCTGAATAACACATTAAAAATTACTCCCCAAAGCCAATGCAGGCTGACACCAGATTTAGCCACCTGATAGCAGGGCAGATTATTCCTCACAAGCAACTTCTCAATTGAGTAGCATTCTCATTAAAACAGAAGTATTAGTATTAGTATTAGTATTAGTATTAGTATTAGTGTTAGTATTAGTGTTAGTGTTAGTGTTAGTATTAGTGTTAGTGTTAGTATTAGCACCTCATAAGTAATAGACTAAATAACACATGACATTATTCATTATCCTCATGATCTAATCCATTGTATTTTGTATACATTCAAGTCTTGTTAATCCTTCTTGGGGCCTTGAAACAATATGTCCAGAAAAACATTTTTTAGAGATGGATACATGCTGACCTGCCACTTCTACCATTGCTGAACCTAAATAATAGAAGGAATTATGCAGAGGAGCTGCATAATCAGCATCCCAGCTCTCACAAATATTTTTACCACTCATGTTTCAGAAATGCTTTAGGGAAAACAGTATCTCCACTGCATAGAATACAGGAGAGAAATGAACAGGAGCTGAGCTGCTGATGCCCCTTCCACTGAAATAATTCTCCACTTTTCCAGGTGACCCAATGAAAGCCTTAGCTGCCCTACTCTATTTTCTCAAAACCAATGTAATTACTCTTGGGCAACAGACAGCCTCAGCCTTTGTAGGTATGTTTTGATTGCCCTACAGCAACAAATATATTATTATTTATTGTATCTGACAGGTTAATTTGAATACAGAAATCTCAGTGAAGGGAGAAAAAGATCATAATCTAAAAATGTCATAGCCTAATATAAATGTCCAATTTGCTCCACAGGGTCCCAGGGGCTCTTCAGTTAAAAATGTTTGCAAAGCATTTGGTTGTAAAATTAATGGGGACAAAAGCTTAATAATACTGTACAAAATATGTATGAAGCTTCTTGAAAATGAGGGAGAACAGAAAACATTGTTGGAGAGAACCCAGGGGAAATATTCTTTAAGGAAACTCTGGTCAGGATAAAAGTGAAAAAAAATTGCCTGCAAACAAATCCCTACTAGGGCGAAGGAAAAGCTAACAAACTAACAAAAAAACCCCAACAAACAGCGAAACAGATTATACACAGATTACTATTGGAAAAAGAAAGAAGAGAAACAGCAATAAGGAAGAGTGTGAAAAACATATTGACATCTGAAAACAAAAAATATCAATAAATTACCAGATACATTTCTGCAGAGGTAGCTCCCCCAAAGTAAGTGTGATGCAGTCTTTGGATAGATTTTAAATGTTATTTTGCATGAAGAAGAACATTTCTATAAGGATTTATAGTTCACGGGCCTCAGAGATCAGTCGTTTTATCCATTAGATCTATGTTATTTCAGTCTATGCGTGCACTTAGGTGAGGATTTCTCCATGTGTATCAGAACATCAGGACACGAGGAGAGATGACCTCTTGATGGGTGTGGATGTTTCCGGGATTTTGACTGAGGCACAAGTTGGTTGCTTACAATTTTAAATGAGCGTTTGCTGACAGCAGCACATCAAAAAACCCCTGCTTGGTCTTTAGAGGTGCCGTGAGATCTATTTCCTCATTGTGATGTAAGGAGCTACACAGAGACTGACAAACTGATAATTAAATATAATAGTCTCTTTGCAGGAAGGAAACTCTTCAAAATGTCTATAGCTCTTGCTGAGACAAATCAGCTCCCCCAGCTTTGGCACAGCTAAACCCCTGCTGCAGGCAGGTCGCTGATGTTTCAGATGTCACGTTTCAAACTGTGCCGAGAGCGCTGTTTTGAAGCGGTGCTCAAAGCAGAGGCAGCAGTCAAGGACCATCAGCATTCCCAAAGTTAGAGCCACCTGCCCCTTTGTTACAGGACCACAGAGGCTGATTACGCCTAAGAATGTACCACTCAGGCACGAGGAGGAAAATATTTAGGAATACACTGGCTTCAAAAGCCGTATCTTTCCTTTTATCTGTCAACTGAAAACGGCAGAAAGCCCGACTGACTGGATGAGCAGGTATTCCCCAAACCGCTACAGAACCTGGGGAATACAGGGGGTGAGAGTGGGACTCAGTTATGGGTGTTCTCTACCAGAAGAAATCTGGAGCAGTTTTGTGCATTCCTGCCATTCCAGGATTACCAAAAAGCAATTAAAAATTCAGCATTGTATCCTTTTTTCGTTCTCTTTAGTGGTGTCAGGCTCTTGCTCCAAGATCTAATACAAAATTATCATTTCTACCCAAACCAGTCATTACAGTAATATTTTTCATTCATCCAATCCATAGCACAATCTATATCTACAGCCTAGAATCACATTTACTATCATATACCAACTTATTCGGCTCAACAGTGTTAAATGGAAACAATGACACATCCACATATAGGATAATTATACCAATACTAAAGGAACCAAGAGAAACCCCTGGAATGCTTTTCTCTTGCTCCCCACCCCCTCCAAAAAAACCCTCATAAAAGTTGTCATCTTGGTCCTGTGGGGACTCCACATTTCCAATTTACTTTTTAAAGCCAGGGAAGGGTACTATTAGCAATTAGGAGTGGGAAATCAGTAAGAGCCTAATAAAGAACAGTTTTAACAGCAGGACATAACAACTTCACCTATTTTTCAAGTAATAGTGCTGAAAGGAAAAGCTCCTGTGGACTTGGATAGCTGTTTAGCTGCCAGGAAGCTTGGGGCCCAGCAGGATCTGTAATGGATCCACAGAACAGGTCATAACTACATCCAGTTTATTCAGCAGCTACACTTGTTCTGTTTCCTGTACCTAGAGTAATAATTCCTATGCTTTTCCCCTATACACTAACACAACATGTAAAATCCATATATGGATCTATCAGAAGCAAGGATCGTGGAATAAAGCTTTTGACAGCCTAGCTCATACTACAGATTGGGAGTGTGAAGAGGGTGGTAGCTGGGCAGAGAGATTAGCACTGATGACAGGTTCTCTGTACCTGCTTACAGAGGGAGAAGGCAGAGAGCTTTGAAAAGCCCTGTACTTTCACAACCTTGCAGGCGTGGAACTGGGGTGGTTCAGATGTAGTTGCACAGTGTAGTACACTATGTTTAAGAAGGGTGTGTAAAATTTAGAACATATTTTTCAGCATCAGTTAAGAAGTTTCACATCATCAGGACATTTCTCATTGGAAACTGTGCTGAGGACTGTAAGACTGACCTGTGTAGATTAGGGGGAGTACTGAAGTCACCCCAGGTAAGAATGTATCTTCCAACACTATCCAAACAGATCACATCCAGAGGGAATACATCACACTGGAATACAAGCTCACAATCTGCTCTGAGAGATTAGTCCCAGAAGACCAAAAATCCCTTCTAACTCCTCAAATGTTGGTGGTCCTCCCTTAAGCTCATGCAAAAGAAGAGTAAATGTTTAGGGAACATCATGCAAAGATCACAGATATAATGGGAGATGCACATTCCAGAACACTCTGGGTGTAGCCCAGAGGGACAGTAAAGAGTTTGAGTTTCCATTTGTGCTTGCAGATAAAATTTGATTTGAGTACTTTAGAGAGCGACCAAATCACACATTTCTTTCTAAAAAAATAATTTGATGACAATAACAATGAGGCCCTTTCAGTTGTCAGAGGAATAGCACATGTATTTGCTGAAAAACCATATGTTTGTAACTTGTTGGTATTCTTTCCCTGTCCTGAAACATTCATTTTTACACCATATTGCCACTTTGAAAAATTCTAAGAGATTTCCTACCTATCAGTAATAGGAGTTTGTATAAAAAAGCTGAGTATCCAAATTAGGAAACACATAAAAAGCTACTTTTACATGTTCATACATTAGAAATTACCTCACTTGACTGAAACAGTATTTAAATTGTACTTTCTCCAAAGAGGTCACAAGGGGTAGAGAATAGTAATCATTGTTGTGCAATCATAGGACACCAAACTGATTTAGAGTGGCTATTATTTTACTACTTGTTAATGATTCCTTAAGAGTCCAGAACAACTGGCAGTAAGAGAAAGGAGACTCATTTTCCCATGTAAGACTTTTCATCATGATCAGATGCTTCAGTGAATCCAACACAGGGCCTCAGACCATGTCAGAGCCGAGGTGACCTTTATGAGCAAACCAGTGTTAAATAACATCCATCAAGACAAACTTGTTCAACATTTTGGGGACAGGAGGGGACACCTTCACTGTCAGAGGTAAGAGGAGTAAAGGCAACTCCCTACAGCCGCACAAAGGAAGCCTGCTACTAATACTTGTGCATCCATAACAACGTGCTGAGAAATTCCCACATGGCTAGGGTCACCTCCCAAATTATGGTGGCAGATTTTAAGTCCCAAACTGCTTGAAAATAGTGCAATGCAGGCCCAGATTTTAAGCCTTCCCTTCTCACTGCTTAGTCCCTGCTCCATGCTGGTTGCTGCTTTGCCAAATAAGCATTGGAGTCCCACCAATAACAGAAATGTTGTCTCTCCCAGCCTCAGGATGCTTTTTGCCACAGCCTGGCATATTGTGTTTGAATGGGAGATCAAAAATGGGACAGTATCCAGGCACTCATGAAGCTCAACTGTCCTTGCAGTAGCTCAGTGTTTTTCCTGACATTGAACCTGGAAAAAAGCTAATATCAAAGAACAAACTTCTCCACAAACTTCTGCATTATACAATTGTCCTGGTTTTCTGCTTTGAAGAGGAAAACACATGGATATCAAGACACAGATCATTTGAGGACATCCTTTTGTACACTGTGCTAACAGCAAGCACAGACACTGCGATGGCAACATCTCTGCAAGGGCTGAGGGCACCCAGGGCTGCACTGGCAGAGCACGGGTAGCAGGCAGGGCAGGGAGCCCTGCTCATACCTGTGAGGCAGCACCTGGCACACTGTGTCCCACCTTGGGCTTTTTGTCACCCAAGTGATTCTGATAAACTGGAGAGAGCTCAGGGAAGGGTCACTAGATAATGAAGAGCCTGCACCACATGGCATACGAGGGGAGGCTGAGGGTCTGAGTGTGTTTAGCCTCAAGAAGAGAAGGTTTGGGAGAGGAATCCAATTGTCATAATCAAACATTTAAAGTGCAATTACATGTAAGACAGAGACACTTCTTAGAGGTAACAGTGCAAGGGCAAGAAGCAATGGTCATAGATTGTGGCAGAAGAAATCACAAGTGGATATAGAAGGAAAAAAATTCAGTGTAAGTGCTCAAGTCCTGAAATAGGTTGCCTAGAAAGACAAAAATCTATGTTCCTGGAGGTTTTCAAAATCTGATTGGACAAGGCCCTGAGCAATTGATCTAGCTTTGAAGGTAGCCCTGCCCTTCATGGTCTCTGGAGGACCACTTCAAACTAAATTATGTTATCTGGAGACCTCTGACATGTTTCCTTTTCTTTAAGTCTTCCCTGCTGCACAAGGCTGTTTGACAAGCTCGTCTGTGCACTCAGGTCTACTGTCACAGGCTCACAAGTCAGAGTTTTGACGCACATTCTCACAATTATGCCACAGAAAAAGTCAAAAGTGTCATATACTCATTTTTTACTAATCACTCACTGCCAAATCCTTGAGACTGTTATCAGGCAAAGTCCCATAAAGCCCTGGAGAAAGCAGAGCATACCTCAGTGCTGCACTTCATCATGACTAACCTGAGCAGAAACTGTGTGTGAGCTCACTGAAACCACACCAGGGCTGTGGGGGCAAAGTCTGGGAGCTCCTAATCACCATTCTGTTCCTGCACAGATCTCTCCAGAGCTCCAGGAGAGGTGCCCAAATAAAATCTGGACAAAGCTGACAATGGACTTCATCAACTGACTGTAAGTGATTTATTACACTTAATTGTTGATGGATGACTTGGCGACTGAGGCTACATATCGCAGTGATTCATCAGCCTCACCCCATTACAAGAAATTCAGCACTTTTTTCAGACAGCAATGTTAATTCTGCTCTCAAATACAGAAATGATGATTTGAAATCAGTGGAATGGCTGAGAATAAAGTGCAGTAATGACCCTGACTTCCCTTTGGCTTCTTGATCCCAAAGCTGAACACGCATGGCCACAAGGTATCAACAATAACTCAGGCCAGCCTTGGGATCCTGACTGTCTGCAGTCCTGGACAGCACTTGGGAGTGGCAACTAACAGTTTAGACTGGACAAAAATTGAGCGACATTCACTTTACTCCTCATTTTCTTTGTGAGAAATATTTCCTACAATACAAGTACAGTGGATTTTTGGCACAGAGCACCTGTGTAGCCACAGTGGATCCTTCACAAGAAGTTTCTAAGTGCTTTGTGGTATTGGTATGAAAAAACATTAATGAATCCAATTTAATTCCTAAAAAGAGGAGGATGAAGAGGAAGAATAGAGCTTCTAGATTTTAAGAACAAATTGAGAATGACCAAAACAAAACAAAACAAAACAAAAGCTATCTATAACCGCAATTCATGTTAAACTCATTGTGAGCTATCTAATTATACCAGAGTACACATACTAAATCCAGAGAAGTAAAAATTAAAATTACTAAGACATTAAATCTGAAACCAATAGAAAATACTTCACTTTTTCCTTTCCCACTCCTAATTTTTATTTTCCCGTTCCGAATAGACCTGTTGGAAAATGCAGGTTTGATCTTTCCTTGCTTAGCAAAGATTTGTCTTTAACGTGATTGATAATGTACAGAAACAGGAGTGGGATAAAAAGGTGCTCGGTGGCTTATGAACACAAGAGATGAAAACATACCTAGTCCTGCACTCTCCTCACTCCAGCTGTACTTCGAGCTCAGTGAATTGCAATCCCTCGTTTCCCCTCCTCATTCCCAGTTATGTCATACCCATTAGCTGGAGACTGCAAGGCTGTTTCATGGAGGTTTCATGGCACTAATGGAGAAAGTAGACGTTAATAGCTAAAATTTTGGTTTTATGAATTATGTTCCTAGGGCTTAATGGCTTATGTTTCCTTGGCAACAAACACATCATGTGCTTTTTAATAAGGCTTGTACATGAGCTGTGTACAGGACCATACCAGAGATTCCTGCTGATAAGGTTTCTAAAACATTAATTCAGAGGAGTGGATCTACCCTTTGACAAAGCAAGGACCACACTGGCAGAAGAGCAAGAGCCTTCCCTAGTCTTTATAAAAGTGCTCCAACTGCAGTTTCCTGCTTTTAGTATCTAAGTCCTTATTCATGCAAAGACCTTCTTCACTTACTTTACAGCAGTAGATTTCATTAACTCCTTGGTTATCCCCTTAAATATTCTACAATTTTAAAAAGCACAGAATTATATTCCAGGAATTAAATTTGTCCAGTAAAGCTGCACTGTGGTTTATCTGGAAGAAACTTTGGAGAAAAAACAAGTTACCTATTTTATTTCATGCTTTTCTATGGAACAACTTGTTACAGGAAATAGGCTGCAGTCTATTACATTACTTCAACATGCTTTGTGATCCACAAGAGGGTATCCACAGCAGAGAAATCTTAAACTACACAAACTATACTGGTGAAAAACAGGCTTGTGATGAATATGCACAGGCACAGCTAATTCCTGTGGCTGAAGTCAGCGGAGATCATCACAGTGCCACTCTTAAGCACCTCAACATTCTGTTTCACAACAAATATAAAAGCTCCACATACAAGTCTGGAAAAGTTTAGTGATAGGAGATGAAGACTTTTTTTTTTTGTATCATGTTCATGAAAGCAAGTAACATACTTAACACCATCTAAATCTTGGCTGGCTCCAACCTTCCTAACACTATGAAAACAGCAAAGGTAAAAGGGGGTAGGACACCCTAACACAAAGTGCCAGGTAATTAACTCATTTATGTTCTTAGACTGTCGTTCACGTAGTAGCTGATGCAAGTAGTAGAGTACAACCATGTGACCCATAAGCACCTTAAAATATTTACTAACCAGTAATCCATGCAGTGATTAGCATCAGGACCAAAAAAAAAAGAGGAAAGTTACAATCAGGGCTCATCTGTTTGGCTTATTTATTAAAGCAATCAGAAACTTAGAAAGAAACAATTCCAAACACAGAAAAAGAGTATTCTATTGTTGCATCTGAACCAAGAAACACAATGAAAGGATTATTAAACACGTGGAAACAAGATCTAATAGATAGGGAGGAAAAGAGAAGGTGGAAGGAGCACCAAAATTTACAATGGAACAATTAGTATGAGAGACATCTCGCAAATCAGACTGAACATAATTGACATTAATAGGTAAAGTGTGCACTGAACCAGTACAGGTGGCACAGGGAAGGAAAGAAGGCAGCAAAACTGTTACATCAGGCAAGCTTGCGTAGGCACAGAACCCTGTCTCGTTTCTCTCCCATCACACTGGGCTCGATCGGTGTAATCAGGACTGCCCAACTGCTTCTGCACCAAGCTGAGCATCACCAAACACTTAGAACGTTAAAACTGCCTCTGGTTGCTGCTTCACAAGATGGAAGAGAATGACACTGAAAACCAACCTCGACACTGCACAACAGAGCAGCCCCAGCTTGCGCCAACCCTGCCAGAGCTCAAGAAGCATTTGGAGAACATGCTCAGGCACATGGTGGGATTCTTGGGCTGTCTTGTGCAGGGCCAGGACTTTGAATCAATGATCCTTGTGGATCCATTCCAGCTCAGGACATTCTATAATTGCAGAAGTGTGAGAAGACAATTTCTATAAAGCTTGCAAACAGGTTCATCAGCCACAGTTTCACCTGTGAATGTTGCTGACATCATTCAACCACTGGAAATAAATAATTATTCCCAGTTTAACAAATCTTCCAAGGCACAGCAGCTTTCTGCTTCAGAACAGAGTTGCTCTCTGCCCCATCAATGACACAAAGGCTGAGGCAGTCACAAACCACCAGCTGCAATGCCATTCTCCCAGAACTGAAAAGTAAATTGATTTCCATGACTCGACTGCTCAAATCAATACTCACCCTCCCGCTCCTCCTGTACACACACAGACACTTTTCTTCCTTTAAAATAAACAGTATTATCTTCAAAGTTAAGGAGCATTACTGTGCTTAATGTGGTATAAATATATTTTTATGGGGAAAATATTTTCTGCCTATTACTTTATCCAATGAAAAGTTTGTCATCAGTTCTTGTGACTCTGATCATGAACAACTGGGGTGAAAATTTTGCATTCGTGCTCTTCACCTTCTAGGGAACTGGTTCTGAAATTTTATGCCAATTTATGATTTGAATCATGTCCATCAACCCAAAATCCCAACACCTCTGTGTTTACAATCCTACATGAAGGACATAAAACATAATTTTCCTGGGATATGGCACTGTCCAAAGTTATGACATCATGCAAGAGGCAATTAAGGCCACTTTAAGCAGATTCTTAGTGAAAATTAAAAATCAACAATTGGCTAAATACTTGATTATTAATAACTTTTTGAGAAAACAGTTTGAAGCAGCAAGAACAAATGCATCCCTTAACAAGGAGAGTAAGTAGCTTCATCTCAGTTCACAGGCAGTAAAAAGAAATTAAAGCCCCCTGTGCAGAGACTTGCAGGTGTGAGTAACAGCCTGCTAAGGTATGTGAGCCATAAAGATACTGACAGCCAAAACACTCTGAGGATGAAAGCACACACATCAGCAATGGAATGTGCTCCTGCATGGGCACTCATGGAAAAGCACTTCTTTTGCCCTGATTTGCATGTATAGCATGATGGATGGACAGCCTGGGGGTTTTCTTAAAATCCAAGAAAATCCTCTTTATTAAATTACTACCAACGGGACTTTCAGATATTGTTGCCCCGCAAACGAAGCAACAACACAAGGAAAACAATAACTGCCTATAGTTTTGCCGCTGGGCTTCACATGATTTTTTAAACTGCACATCCGGCTCAATTAATCCTAATCAAAGATAGGTTCTGATGGTTGCTAAGGTAAACAGTAGCTATTTGTCCACACAAATTATGGATTTTGGACATAGACTGTAGTGTTCCTACCATTCACAAATTCATCTCCCACATTCTCAACACCCAGAGCAGAATATATGCTGCCTAGAAGTACTGAGCTGTTTATTTTCAAAAAAGCACAAACCCACACACATATAGAATCAATTTACTTACAAAACATATAGTGTCATCAGTGAAAGACACCTTGAATAATTTTTCCTTAGCAGTAGAAGAAAAACAAAAGCAAATCTAAAGTCTATATTTCCTACCACTCTCATCATTTTAAAACATTAAGCCCCTGAAATCCATCCCTGTGTTTGGTGTTTGACCATGGTTCCAACTCCCTGCCTTAAAGCAAAGGGCACTTGGTATGGGCCCTGCACAGGGAAGTCCAACACCCAAATTACACCCGCCCTGTGGAGCCCAGGGATTTCAAGGAGGTGAAGCTGATATGTTACACAGGGTTGGCAGTTGAAGGATGTCAAACTTTCACGTGCAAAACGGAAGACACTTATCAAGTGAAATAATGATCACAGAGGGCACAGAACTGCAGAGATTGCAGGTAGGCAGGGGCAAGGTGCTCTGACTTTATTGTTTATTGTCCTTTTTATTGTTTATTGAATTCATATATTTAAATAAATATAAATAAACATATTTCAGTATGTAATCTTCATAGAAGGTTATACTATATATATGGACCTACATAGTTTGTATGAATTCCTCTAAAATTATCCTTAACTAGTACATCTAATCTTATATATAAGCTTATAAATTTTACATCTACTTTATAATTTACTTTATATCTGATTTTATATTTATAAATTTACGATGTATATCTAAGATAAGAATGCTGTATTTATTTGTAATGCCACTGTATCAAGTCCAGATATCACTCTGATATCTGGTTCTGATATCACTCTTAACAACACTGCCATAAGCAAGTAACACAGAACAAACCCTATTTATTGTCTATGAATTTTATGGTTTGGGGTGGGGTTTTTTTATTTGCACACTTTTCCTACACAAACTAATAAGAATAAAAAAATAATGCAAGGATAGAGTAACCATCTCATGCTGTTCTTTCAATAAATCAATGTATTTGCAGGAAAGAATGAGAAAATAACTCATTAAGGAGTGGAAGGTGGGCTGGGAAGTACTCTGTTAGCTGGGCTACAGTGTCCCCAGACACAAATTTTTTTCAAATTTCTCAAATTTACTGCAAAACAAGTAAATTCCAAAATTCAAAATTATGCTTTGGGAGCACAGATCCTGATGTACTGTGGCTGTGTAAATAATACTGAGTGAACTTTCTAGTCCCAGCACAAATACATCCTGTCCCAATGGATATCTGCCCCCATCCTGCTTGGCCATGAAGTGGAAAGGGTCAGTCCTAAAACTTCTGCAGTCTCTTAGTGAAAGCACCGGTTTGAGTCACAAGTCACAAAATCACCCACTAGGAAGATGTTCGTAGAATCTGTACTTTAACTTATATTACTACTGTGTAAGTTATTTTATTTTAGAATAAACATGAGAGTACTGATTCCAGATAGGCAGAGTGTTACATCTTTTAGATGTAACTAAAAGAGTACCTAAGTGATTTGTGTTAGCTGCTTAAAATCCCAGATGAACTGTTTTTGTTGTAGTAACTAATGATCACTAAATCTTTGGGGGTTTAATGAGCAAGATTTTATATCTGATTACAGTACAGAGTGAATACTGTGCAAACAAAGTTCTCCAGCAGATGGAAGCATTAGTCAGCAAAAGCTGAGCTCTCACAGGACTGTCCTGCAGCACCACAAACCATCTCCAGTGCTACTCAGAATTTCGCCATGTAAAAACTCCAAGTGGTTCACACTGGTGGAAAACAAATCTATAATTCTGTACCTCTTGAGATCTCCAGTATTGCTATAGCAGAGCATACAATTATTATTTAAATATTTACAGAAACCTGACACTGGGGAAAGTCCAGAGACAGGAAAAGATGGAGTATGAATCACAAACATGTGGATTTCAGGTAAAATTTACCAAAACCCCATAAGCTCTACCAATCTTTTCCCACACCTCCCTGACAGTTAAACAAACACAGCCTAGTTTCTTGCTTTCTTTCTCATATTTTACCAATAAATGTCATCCAAACATAAATGTTTAAAATGCACTTAAATATAATAACCTCAGATTGCCAGGTAGAGTGTTGAAATAAAACAAACCCAAGTTCAGGGGTCATTCTGAAGCTCAGTTAGCAGAAAAAGTAACACTAGTGGCCATTAATAGTAGGATCAAATATCCCTTCAATTGCAGATTCAGCAGCATCCCAGACGAGTAACTGCAAGGTTGTTACAATCCATTAAAGCCCAGGAAAGGCCATGATTACTGACTCATATTTTACAGTGATGCAAGTCCCTTGGCTCACCATGAACAGAACAGCCTGATTTGCAAACCCCACCATTGCATGTTGATCAACTAAGCACTGTTATCAAACTAGAATTCAAGAATTTACACGCAGATCTGAAACACAATCAAGTGACTATTGTCTCACCTGATTGTTGGGAACACCTGAGCACTGACTGGCTGCTGCTTTCCCCCTCTATGAGCTCTTTTGTTCCTTGCCATCTGATTAAAATTAAATTAAATTATCTCAGGTATGAAGGACAATTTTCTTTTACAGTTACTCTGGCACAAAAGCTGAGATTTCTTTGTTCAGTATGCTGAACTAATAAACAGTCAATCAGACAGTATTTGCAAAGCATAAGGAGGGGAATCCAAGATAAACAAACATCAAAAAACCCCAACTTCTATCCCCTTGCTTCCCCCCATACCTAAGTGGAAATTCTGTTCCCTGCCCTGCCCAATGAACTTACGTTCCCTCTTCTGGATTTTCCTCCTAGTTCTGCCAGAACTGAGATGCTACCCCCATTCCAGCCTACTCACAACATTTCTGAAGCTCTGGATTTCAATGAATAGTTCAGGTACCCAAAACTCCTCATTTACCTGCCCTGCCACCAGCACTCTCCATAGCTTCTTTGACTGCATTCCTGTTTGCAGCTCCACAGTAACTGTAAGGATTTTGATTTTCAGCTTGAAGATGACTGCACACAGTGGGGCCAAAGAAGGCCTCATTCCATGAACTTCAGTGGGAAGTTTGTAACTAGTTTCTAGTGAACTCCAGAGCATCTGCAGAGGTTCTGAGAGCAGAGACTTTATTTGAGATGTGGAGACAGTCACACTTATACATGCATAATTTGACTAATATGCCCTAGACATGTAATTCACTCAAATTGCAGAAAATCTGGAAAAGCTATTTTCATAAAAAGTTATTTATTTATCCATAGACCAATTGCATGTATGTTTATGTATATACACAAATGCTGCCAGAGGTACAGATCTGCACATCACAAACAGTGCTAACCACTGTTTACATCCCCACATCCTTACATGAATCACACACGCTCACTAAACTTGTTCTTGTGTACCTTTCTCATCTCTAATAGCCGCCTCCTACTTTTTATTTAACCTCTGCTTCATCTTTCACACAGGACATTTCTGGGAACTGCTGGAATTATTAAAACAAGACTGGTACATGTCAGCAGTGATGAAATAGAAACGGGGAAAGGTAGGAAAGAAGTGGAAAACAAATTACAGATGCACAAAGCCTGGTGTAGATGCAGCAAGCTCAGGCTATGACATTTGTCTGCATTGTTGCAGTAACATACTGTTACTGCACCTCTGATGTCTCCTGGGATAAATACTGGGCTGGGCTATTTATCTCAGAAACCAAAGGAACCAAACAAGAAAAATCAAAGAGCAATAACAGCTGCAATTCCATCTTTTGCAGAAACACAGGACAACACAGCTTTTCTCCATTTTATTGTGGCTTGATGTTCACAGTAACATTCAACAGCAGAAACAGGTGGGCAAGATCCCAGAGACCAATGGAAACGGCCCAGCCAGAGAACGTTACAGGACGTAAAGCAATGGGGTCTTTGAGTCACAGGCAGCCCTCCCTAGAACACAAAAATATAAATAAAAGTCTCTTCTTTATTCCAGTTAATGGGAACATTTCCTGGCACCCGTCAGATGACAAACCCTTTTTCCCAGTTACCTCAGCCAACTCAGTAACCATGGCAACTGCCTCCAGTGCAATGACATCATATGGTTTCCTCGGCAACTGTTCCCAATGCAATGATGTCATGTGGTCACCATGGCAATGCTCTGTGAGGCCAGGAAGAAAGTATTTTAAGTGGGAAGATAGGTCAGAAAGGACAAAGGAGGGCTCAGGGAAGAGCAGGATAAAAGATAATTGAGGTAAAAATATGAACTTTATAAGAAAGACAGATGCAAGAGAAAGGAATGGATGGATGGATTGAAAGACAGACGGAAGACAAAAAAAGAAAAATTTTAAGTAATTTGAACTACGATTTGTTTTAAAAAATCTTAATTCTATAATCTCTGATATGTTATTTAGGTCAGAGATGCTGAAGCAAAGCATGCATGGTCACAGGAAGTTTAGGCATGGTCCAAACACTGATTTACTGGAGGGACTTCTGACAATCCAGAAGAAACTGTCAGAAATCTCCAGAGAGACACTGAGGGAAATCACACTATATAGAATATATGGGTACATTTTCTAATATATTTCCATTCTCTGATGATTACCCAGGGCTCTGTCACAGCAATGCAAATAACCAGGTATTGCTGCCACGCTTGTTTAGAGTTTGAGGAGAAGATTCCTTTGCCCTCTTCCTTCTGTTCTTTGTACTTGAAGCCAATAATAAGAACCTGGCCAGCTGGCAAATGAAAATGTGTTTTCCTTTTACTGAAAGCTCCTTCAGACCCTCACCAAGATGGAAAAGTGTCCCTTCTTTTTAATTTTCTAGATTAATTTTCTTTAATTTAAATTCTGTTATACTCTCAAATGTTTGAATTTACCGAATACAAATACCCTTTCTGCATTCAATCTTGTTTTTGTTCTGGACAGTCTCAGCCAGCAGACAATGTTACTACCAGCTTTATGTTAAATGGCTATAAAACCCCTGGGAAAAACTTCTTGGCAATAAAAGGCCAGCTTTATTGATACACAGTGTTTTATCCGTGTACACAGCCTTGAGGGCAAGATAAAGTAACAAAAAGCTCTGCCTTCTGAGGACAGCCTGCGGGCTAAAAGCTTAGGGCAATGTTCTTGAGGAAGCTTTCAGGTCCATCACACAGTATTTTTCTATCCAGCACCCAGCAAGGCATCCTCACATAGTTTCTCTAAAGCAAAATCTTAATATAATTTAATCAGCACAGTAATTGCCCTCCACCACTCTTTTCAGATGGAGTTAATGTAGAATCAGATGTAGGGATTGTGATTGTAACATTGCAGTTCAGCAATGTAGGGTTGCAGCTGTGACATCTTCTACTAAAAGTGACTTGTCTTTTACAGTTGAAGATGAACCTCAACTGGTCTATTCAGACTCAAAATTCAAATAATGTGAAGTTTAGAAACCTAATTTGAGCATGGCTGTAGATGAGACGTTTGTCTCAGACTAACCCACAGACTCTCACAAGTCACTGGCAGCAGTGCCCATCCAGCTGTCCCTACAGTTCAGCACAAAGGAAAACAGCAGATTTCTATATGAAGGACTTTGTACAGTTTGTCACAAGGAAACATTTTTGTACCTCAAGACCTCATGCAGATTGTTGCTGTTACTCAGGTAGCAACAATGCATTTAATATGCCAAGCACTTTCCAAATCCCTACAAAGGCAGGCATTTGGACTCATAAGGTCCAACTCCTTCAGAGCAGCCCACTCAGTAAATCTCCAAGGGGTTTCATTGCAAAACCCTGCAGTCATCAGGCTGGAAATGTTCCATGTGCCTAATCACACACAGCAGAGTGAGAACTGAGAGAGGGAAGAAAATTCTCAGAGACAGGCAGCACTAGAAAGGATGTGGTGGCCGAGGGAGAGAAACCGGAAAAGGGGAGGAGGAGGAGAGGAAAGGGAGAATACATATCTCACGCTGCTGATGAGCAGAAACACAAACACCAGATACAGACACAAAAAGGCCAGCAGCGGTTCCCCCAAGTTATTCTTCTGTCCTCATACACTTCCTCCCTAAATCAAAAGATATTCATGGAGCAGCCAGCTGCACATCTCACACAAAAATCAGGCTAAGCTGGGCATTCTCAGGCAATCAACAGGTCTCATCAACCAGTCGTATCTTCATGGAGTTATCAGAATGTATTTCTGCAGAGGAGTGGAAGGAAATCTCAGCAGGGTCAGAAAAAAAATGAAGGAAAATGACTCCTAGAGAAGAAATCAAGTGGGAAATAGGTGGTGAGGACTGTTTTGGTTTGTGGGTTGGGTTTTCTCAGGCTGAGCTGTGAGACTGAAACATCTGCCTTAAGCTATGCTTCAGGCTGCAGTCTTATTTCAAAAACTAGGAATCTTTAAGAAACTGTGGCAAAATACAAGCTAATGTCCTTTAGTTTGACTTCTAATAAATCCCTTTGACGAACAGTGATATATGCGAACTTTAAGTAAAACAAAATGAAATGCTGAGAATTTACTTACAAGGGAGAAAGAGGAAAAAATAGAGTAATGACTAACAGCCAAGCAAAACCAAAATCTGTTATAAGCTATGTTGCCTAAAGTAATAAAGATTAATATGCACAAATATCTAGTTCATTACCACAGTAAGTGCCATGCTTTACAAGTGCACATACAAGTTCTAGGTTAGTTAAAAGTAAGACAAATTCTGCTCTGATTGATCCTAGACAATAAAGACCACACATAATAGAAGAAATGGTAACATGCAGCTCACCAAAATGGACAAAGTATTACAGTGAGGAGTAATAGTAAAACTTTGCATACAGCTGTCCCAGAAGCTGCTAAAAGCTTCAGCTCTCAGGCTAGTTAGCCCTAAAAAAGTAATTGATTTTAAAAAACAAAAGTTGAAATAACAGAAAGAAAAATAAGACTTGTTTCTATTGAGTAAGAAATAAATTATAAGGCCAGAAAATATATTTATCGTCAGGATTTAGAATATAGGTTGAATAAAATATCTCCTGGGTATTCCTGACTTTGTGTCAGCCTACCCACCTGCTAATTAGCACCAAGACATTACTGTGATTGCACTAGGATAACAGGATGAATAATTCATTATACCTTACCCAAAGATCTGGCACATTAGTGGTTCTTAATCAGTTCCTAATCCAAGGATTCAGCATAATCTTTATGGCAGAATTAACAACATACATACATACATAATGTGTTTACTAAAAATTTAAAGCAATTGTTTTAAACACAATTAACACTGGGCTGATAAGCTCAGCTAAAGCTGGGCTTCACTAACCTAAAAATAATAGTTAATTCTGACCCCTTTTAGCCTAGGCTCATGGCTAATCTCAAAGTGAGGAAGTGTCAGCTGTGGAAACCCAGAGAATGACTCAGCAGTGGTACCACAGCATGTTCATCTCTTAGCAATGTTGGGCTCTGATGATACTGATGACAGGAAAAGTCTTAACTTCCCAATCCTTCCATATCATTTTACAGCCCAGACAGGCTTAATAGGACTTGTTTCAGAAGAGGCAAATAGCAGTCCTTAAAAAGCTTGAGGTGGCACAAGAGAACAGAGGAGATGTTCCTGCCCTTTAAGGACATGCTGGAATCTCACTCATCCCACAGATGGCCAGCCAACAAACACTCGGAGAGACCTCGGCCATTTCCTGCCAAACACAGGCCTGGCCTTCTGCTCCCTGCTCTGGATCTGGGATGCAGTGACAGGAACAGAGATGATTGCTCCAGGATGGCTCTGGCTGCAGGAGACAGGAAGCCACTACAGACGGTGGCCAGGCTGCCCCAGCATGGTGCCCACACTTTGCACCTCTGGGTGGTGCTTTAAGGCCCCACACCCTGGGCAGGTGTGTCACTGGAGTAACTGGGTTGTACTTCAAAAACAAATAACCACCCAGGATCTGGCTTTTTGCTGAGAGTCAAACAAAGTAAACATGGACAAGCACAAGTTTCTCTTTGCAGAGAGAGAATATGATCCATTTTACTCAGCAGGGAAACTAGTTAATCACTGTCATCCATCTACTTCTCTGCCCTCTGCAAGAGTCAGATGTCCTTTTGTGCTGTGAGGGCACAACAACAGTCACAAACTGTGTTAGTAAAATGCTTCTCCTGCCAACCCCCTACAACTCCTGCTTCCTTCCAATGTGTGCCTTACGTGCTTGGGAAAGGAATCAATGTTTCACTGTGTCATGGGTTAGCATAGTTTGAGTTTTTGAGGAAAGACTCCTTCAGCCTCAGAAGTGATTTTTTTTGCACAGAGGTGCTTACAGCTTCCTCTAGACCTGACCTAACCAATCAACTGGCTAGTTGGAATATTGACAACTTCTTTAAGCCACTTAAGAAGCTTGATACGCCTCTGTGATACACATTTAAGAACGAACAGAGCGCGGGAAGCTCTCTTGGACTTCCGGCTTTCGGACAGGTAACTGGGGGAGGCCCGGGGCACGGCCCAGCGGGGCCAGGCCCTGCTCGGCCCGGCCGGGCCGGCCAGGAGACCACCCTGGAGCAGCCCTGTTCCATCTGCAGCCCGGCCTGGCCCCCCCAGCCCTGCTCTGGCCCCAGCCATGCTTCGGGCAGGCCCGGCCCCCTCAGCTGCTCCGGACAGGCCATGCCCCCCCTCACCCACTGCTGCTGCC
>VXAD01013078.1:0-11487 GCA_013399195.1 Dicrurus megarhynchus | reverse complement strand
AACCCTCGAGCAGTTGTGGGGAAAGCTGCAAGTTGAAGGAAGGGACTTTCACAGGCAAGCAGAAACCATTCCGGGCGGCTGCCTTGCTGTGACACTGAGCCACAAGAGAACTGTTTAACTGTTTCGTGTGGAGATGTCTCCATAGCATGAGCAAGAGAGACTCCTCTCCCTAAGTGGACTGAGAAAGTTCTTATAGAGATGGTAAACTGACTCTGGAAAACCTTGAGGGTTGTTTTTTCATGTTGTTGGTGGGAGGAGGGAAGAAGGTGGGGGGAGGAGAAGTGTTCTGAGGGTTTAGTCTAACTTTTTTTTCCTGCCTTTTAGTTCTGTTCATAAACTTCTTTATGCTTTTAAGGTTTAAGTTTTGTGCCTGCTTTGCTTTTCTCCTGGTTCTTATCTCACAGAAGGAAAATAAGTAAGTAATGGGCTTTTTGAACTGAACCAAACCACTACACTAAAATTGGTGTTTCCGCCCGGTTTCCCATACTGAACCCGCTACATACTGCCATCCCTCCTCTTTCAGTAGCCTCTGCTGGAGAAATCCCTGAATAAAGGACATTCCTCAGATGTTCAAACACGGAAGCAGTTCTCTAAATGCCACAAATTTTATATACAATTACTGCAAATATAATTGGCTTCTATTTCTAATAACATATATGTTTATTATAATTTAGAAATAATTATTATATTTAATATTTATAACTGGAAAAACATCACTGAAAGTCGTATGGACAGTGTGTTTTGATCTGTTTCTTCTCTTAGACATGTTGCTAAACCACTTAATTCTTCAGAGATAGAAGAGTTCAACGACTATTAGATTGAATCCTAAAGTGGAATCGATCACATTATCAAATTATGTGAAAATAGCTCATACTAATTTAAGTACATCACTGTACATAAGCGATTACTTAATGGTCACCTCCATAAAAAATATATATTCACTGCTGAAGTACTCACAGTGCTTTGCCTTGGTGCACTCTGGGATTTACAAAAACCCAACTGAATGAAAATAATTCATCTGGCTATAATGTTTGAGTTGGGACTGACTAAGCTGGTTCACAATCATTAGTTAAAATCATTTAGACTAAAATATAAGACAACTAATAAGACTGAAGATTCAGAAAAAAGAAATGCGTATACTTGAAGTGTATCTATTTATATATATATAAGTGTATTACTACATTTATAGTTAGTATTATCACAATTGGCATATAGGAAAGAGTCATAATAAACACTGTTATTTCTAACAGATGGTTCAATTTCTAACACCAACTAAAAATCTACCTGGCCCGAACTCAGTGTTCAGAAAACATCTTCATTTATCTCAGAAATCATTAAAGCTCAGACACTAAACCATCTGCATCTATGGAGCTTCAAGTACTTTAGGCTTGTTCAGAACAAGATTTAAACATCCTCTGTCAATTATGTGTATAATCAACTTCGCATTCTTCAAAATCTGCCACTCATTTCAAGGAGCTACTTCAATGAACCTAAGACCTATCCAAATAGGTTTCTCGTGTTATTTAAGTGTTTTAGCCAATTTTTCCTCATCAATTACATTAAATTAATTCAAATATGTGGTGGGGATAGAATTAAAAAAAACACAAGGATCCAAAGCACTGGAATACTTTTCCTGTTTTCTCTTAAACTCAAATTGGTTTATTGAAAGATTTCCAGTTGGTCCCATGCTGACAGAAAATGTTTTATAATGTATAATGACATCAGTTTTCACCCTTCTAACTTCCATTATCATTAAGTCATTCTCTTACATGACTTAAAATACAGCCAAGGCTTTTCATTTCCCTCAACCTGAAGTGTACTCACATAATTTTTTTCTAGATTATTATAAAGCAGCCCATTGCAGCTGCTGGAAGAGGCTCCAAGAGTAGGTTAGGAAATACCCTCATGCTCCTTTGGAAATAGATTCAGCTCTGGAAGTCAGTCCATTAGACTTACAGATGTAGATCACAAGTGTGAGTATTAAGGATGGAAAACCACAGCCAGAAGTTACAGGCAAGGGAAAGGCAATGTGGAAAAACTATGTTCAAACCCACAGTGAGACCAAAGTAGTAAGAGTGAATTGTTACTTACCAGAGGAACTATGGGGCTTTCATATGTGTTATCCATGGACAACCAGTCTCGTCACTCTTCTTAAGGTTTCTGCTTCCCTAGAATCTTCACATTCTCAGTGCTATTGCTTATGTTGAAGAACAGCCTCTCGGTACATAGTTTAGTGTCCCATAGCACTGGCACATTTTGTTCCAGTGGGTTCAATAGGGTGTGGGTGTGTTTGTACTCTGAGAGACAAACACAACCATTTCTATAAAACTTGAACAGATTTGAGCCGATTAGGACATAGACTGAAAGCATCTCTGTCCCTATAAAGACCGCACAATTAATTTAAGGGCTGACTGCGCCATAGCTTTCAAGTTCCTTTAACACTACAGAAAATGCTGCTTTACTGTTAGCAGCTGTCAGGTTGGTAAAAATTCAAGGATATGTACAGGCCTTGTTAATATTATATCAACACCCTCGGGGTGACTTGACCTGTCAACAAAGATTGCCTGTGAAAGACACAAAAAGTATGGTTCTGGGCAAGAGTAATGCTCAGATGGACCCTAACGAAACCCTCAGCATGTCAAGAGCAGCAAACCTTTTATGCCTTCAAGGACACACAAAGAAAACCCCCTGGGGGCAGGGGGGAAAGTCACTCAATTTTGAGTCTTTCCACTGGAATTACTTCTGCTTCAAAAAATGTTGTGAACTTCAATTAAGCACCTTTGGTGAATACATCTGGTGTTTTCAAACAATAAATTTGGCGTAGCCTAAGATTTTATTTATTTTAGAGAGTGATAGGCAGAAGACATTACTTGGGAGTCACCTGTGAGAAATACGAGTTCCAAAATACCTGAATACTGTGGTCTACTGAAGAATATTGGAATAAACATGTGCTATTCATCGGCTTTGGTTTCCTCCAGATCACAGTAAGGATTACAAGAAACCATTTAGCAATCCTAGGGCCCAGGAAATGAGAAAGCTGCTGAACTGGAATCAAGAATATAGAATGCACTGGATCATTTTTTTTCTTGCTCCATAGAAAACCCTCTACTAACTCCTACCAAAACACAACCACAAAAACATGCTCTCCATGTCATTGGCTCCTTCACTGACAGCTGGAAAACACAGAAGTATCTGCTTTCATACTGGGAATCTAATTCACTGCTACACAGTATCATGCTGCAGAAACCCTTTAGATCCTATGCGCCAGGGCAACAGCCAAACTTCAGCTGCCCAGTCCAGGGATGCCAGGCCTGCTGATTCACTTGCAAACTACGTAATGCTCACAGTTTTGTGATAAAGTGTCTGCACAAGACTGTAACTAAAATGAGAAAGGACTCCTTGGCTTTTGAATTAAGAAAAATATTAATTAAAAAGGTAACAAAAAGACAGGTAGTTCTATTAACAGGGAAATAAACCTACCGATTGCCAATATTATTAATTATTAACCATCCAGAGTGTTTCAATGTAAAAAGGCAATCTTATGGCCAAGTTTTACCTTGGTTACACAGGGGCAGGTAGGTAGGCGAGTACCTGTATTTTCATCTTTTTCAGATGTTACATTACTCTTTCAATTGTTGCCAATTTTACTAATAAAGTTAGAATTATCTCTAAGAAGATAGAATATATACATGCACACAAATCTACCATTAAAAAATTCTAAAACTCTAGATACTTAAGAACAACTAGTGCACCTGTTTTAAAAAGTATGAGCAGTTGTTGTGGGTAATTCAGACTAGTAATAATTATTGCACTAATTAAAGAATAAGAATTCTGATAAATGAGAACTTACATGACTTTTGAGCTAACTCAGGTGCCAGTGACAGTCTGGATACAGCTAACTTTTCCTGCTCCTGGGATATACCATTACAGAAGTATGTATGGCACCAATAAACATACATGTACACTAACCGCTGGGAGAAAACAGAAACAGCACTGTTAAGTTTGTGGACTAGACTTGAGATAAATAGAGAAAGGCAGTCTTTAGCAACAAGTATTGCTTCTGTTTAAAGCAGGTAAATACGAAATAGCTACTGGGATATTCATATGTAAAGCTGATTTGGTGATCAGCACTTCAGAGAAACAGCTCAGAAGTTACAGTGGACAGAAGCAAACACAAGTCTCTGCATTGATATGGTAAGTTATGGGCTTTGCAACTGTTCAGCAACTCTTCTACTGAGCAAACGACTAAATATACCACCTTGGGAAACTCCACTTTAACACAGGTGACCCCCACTGTGGGTGCTTTGGGGTTTTGTGGGTTTGGGTTTTTCTTCTTTCAGCACACTATGTTGTGTTTTTGTGTTGTTTAGCATATGTCAACTTCTCATTAAACTTTAGATTAAATATGTTTTAACCCGTAAGCGATGTGTTAGATAACTCTATCTCTGCTCAGAACAAAAGACAGGACAGCTCATGTAGAGATAACATCCCTGAAGCAGCATTTTATTTTATTCACTTAATTCCAAAACATTTAATTTAGAAGTCTGGCTTCCCAGTCATCCATCTTAACATGGGCAAATATTGACACAGTTGTCAGAATACACAGACAACTAAACAGCCAAAGAGTTTACAAAAAATAAATTCATGATTCTTCAAAACAACTGCAAAAGGTTACAAGTATCAAAACTCTTAGGTAGATGCACTGCATTTAAAGAAACTGTGCACATAAGTTAGAGGCAAAAGAACCAAATTGCTACTGAAACCTCACATTTCAAACAGTTTATTGTAAACTGATGAACAGAGTTGTCATTTCACATCAGCTTAACTGTTTTCATTGACTGAAAAAAATTTGGGGTGGCTAATTTATTTTGCATGCACAATATGTACTGCTTAACAGAACTGTCAGCTCATTTCAAACGGAAAAGATGTAACTGGAATCTAGTTATCCTTAATCACTTTCCATTATTCTTTCCCATATTTTCCAATCAACAGGCAAATTAAAAATGCCTCCTTCTGCACTGCTCAAGTGCAACTAAGATAAATAGGGCCAATAAACCAATCAATCAATGCCCATGAAGACTCATCTGAAACTGCTTCATGATAAAGTGGACAGCAGATCTGAACAGCTGTACAATACAGATATGCTTAGCACTAGATATTTAGTGTGACTGTGGCAAGGAAATATTGGGGATGATGGGGATGGCCAAGTGGATGAAAGAGGGATCAGAGGAAAGCTTTTTAATTATTGCCCTCTCCTGCTTCTTCATCCTGCTGATCACTCGTCCACAGAGTGAGGTTATCTCGAAGTAACTGCATGATGAGAGTGGAGTCCTTGTAGGAATCCTCATTTAGTGTGTCCAGCTCTGCTATGGCATCATCAAAGGCTTGTTTGGCTAAAAGGCAAGCCTGCTCAGGGGCATTCTGGATTTCATAGTAGAACACTGAGAAATTGAGGGCCAGCCCAAGCCTAATGGGGTGAGTGGGCTGCATGTGCTCTTTGCTGATTTCAAAAGCCTCTTTATAGGCAGCTTCTGAGGCTTCCACAACACTGTTCTTCTTCTCTCCAGCAGCAACTTCTGCCAAATAGCGGTAGTAATCCCCCTTCATTTTCAGGTAAAAGACCTTGCTCTCATACTGGAAGTCATTGCAGTTCTTGATCAAGTATTTATCTAAGAGAGCCAAAACATCATTGCAGACTGTCTCAAGCTCCTTTTCTATCTTCTCCCTATAGGCTTTAACCTTCTCCAGCTTCTTCTCATTCCCATCTGCCATAGTCTTCTGCTCTATGCTGCTGATGACGCGCCAGGAGGACCGTCTAGCTCCGACTACATTCTTGTAGGCTACAGACAGCAGGTTTCTATCCTCATTTGAGAGGGGCTCATTCAGCTCAGTTACCTGAAAATATAGACAAAAAGCAAATTTAAACGGTTTGTCTTAGAGAAGAGTGTGCAAACTTCCTTCAATACTTTCATCATGAAGTGCAAGATTCAAAATTTCTTCTGGATGCCAAAATTCCTTCTAGACCCCAAAATTCCTTCTAGACTGGAGTAACTTTGTAACATTGAAAGTTTAAAACTACTCTGCAGTCAGGACTCAAAAGAGCGAAATCCCCACAGTTCCAACATAATAGAAGGGGTATTTAGAAGCCACTGCAAGGAACATTCACTGAATAAAAGTGAGTCAGGCTTGTGTAATGGAGAAGCAGCCAGAGGAAGGCTCGGTTTTTTTAGGAAGTCTGCTCTAATTATATAGACTACACATTTAGTGATGAATTTAAGTGTACCTAGGACACCAGTTTTTTTAATCTGGAACACAGCACCAACACTGGAAGCTGGTGCAATTCTTGCATTTCCTTCCCCTGCTGCTTGCTTCCATTCGACAGCAGAGATGGAAGCGCTGCAGCCGTTAAGCTCTGCACAGTACAAATGGAATTAGTGTCTCATAGTATCTTTCAGACACGTAGTTAGTGATTATACAGTGTAATACAAACGTTACCCTGATTTCTGTTAACTGGCTGCAGACAAATTCTAGAGATAGGATATGAAAGAAACTGCATAGAAATAGGAGAGCAAATCAGGAACCAAGCCATGATCAGCTTCGAACTCCTTCAAAAAGCTGAGATAGAAGAATAATACTTCTAATACTGTATATTTAGGCCTATTTCACTTGTTGTTTTAATTTAGGCTATCAGACTCACAGTCACTTGAAATTGTTCTACTTTTTAAAACTTCTACACGTGAAATTAAACTCAAAGGAATTAGGATGAAAAATGTACATCCCCTACCTCAAGCATATTGCTTTAAAAGTAGTCACTAGAATTCTAAGGATATGTACTTTGGTGTGAAAATAAACTTGTCCTTGTTCACTGTTAAAATCATTAACTATTTCTTTTAAAAAATGTGCACATTTACACTGCTTGACAGGCACCAGAGTGTTTGCAACCAAATACTTACATACTACAAACAATCAAGTCACAAGTATTTACACTATTCTGAGACTGCTGGTGTAGACAGTGAACCTTCTAACAAATGTGCTTATTTCCAGATCTAAAAAAATACTTTATGCAAATTATAACTCTTAGAGCAACAGAAAGCTTACTTTCAAATTTAGGTTTTGTTCTTAAAATATATTAAGTCAATTAGTTTTATCTCCAAAATGCCTTTTCCACAGTTCAGGAACCTGGACTCCCAAAAGACACTGCTCTGCTCGTCCTAATAGAATTAGAGGCAACCTACAGAGGATGAAATGCACAAGAATCAACTCTAATGAGATATTGAGAATCTTCATCATAGCTCCCAAACAATATTTTCTCCAACAATCTCCACTACAATTCACCTAACTCATCTTCTCTAATAAAGATATTAACAGTTCTTTTGCAGTTTAGTGACCAAAAACTGGGAGTATACAAAAGGAATCCTGACTATAACCCTGGAATTCCTAAGTCCACATGCTAATGAGTGCGGCAGTAGTCCATCACCTCAGAAATTACTTCTGTGTGTGATCCCACATACACCATACACGAAGCTGAGCTCCTTCCACATGGAAAAACACCCCAAAGTGAATGTTCCACAATGGAGAGCAGATCCACAACCTGACCCAGGTCAGTTGACTGTCTGTGATTATACTTGTTTTGTCAGCCAGAGCACGTCACTCACAGCTAGAGCCAGTTCTGAGCCAGCTGCTGCCAAAATGACTGTACCTGAGCCAGTATAAAGTCAGGTTTAATTATTAAGACTTGCCTGATAGAAAGTTACGCAGTCCCTAATTTTGGGACAAATAGAAACCAGACTAATGAATTTAAGCCAGATCAATTTCTTGCATCACATGGTTTCAGAGCTATACACCAAGCATTGGAGGTTCTATAGCTACATTTACTCCAGACAACTCCATGAGGAAGTCATCTCCCAGCAGGGGAGGGCACTACTTACATTAAAGAAAACTCATTCCCCTCTCTACACAAACACACTTCATTAACCCCAAACCAGACACTCAGGGATAGGTACTAAAAATATAGAACATCCCAAACTTTTAAAGTCCATTTATATATACAGATAAAGTCTACATAACAAACTAGAACCTCAAGCTATTTTGTTTCAAAAACTTTAGTTCAATACTTACATTTATTTCACTGTGTAGTATTTCTCATATGACTAATTTTAAAATTCTGTATCTCACATCACTCACGTTACCAATTGTAAAAAGTAAGTTATTTTTTACCACTATGTAGCTATACTGGAAAAGCAACATAAATCAATAAAGGTCCTAAGCACTACATATTAGTATTAATACTGTCCAAAAAATGAAGGGCTTATCCATTTTTCATGATTTCTGAAATTATCTAAACCAAAGGTACTCAATCATGTAATCTCAGGTGGCTGATTTGTTGCATCAACTGAGAAATTTTCACACTTATGCTAAAAGCATCTTTCTCCAGTGTGTGGAGAAACAATTCTGTACCTACCATGTAAGCTTTATTTGAAATAGCTGGAGTCCTGAAGCAGCGTTTAATGCAATGGGAATGCCATGCCCCTTGGAAGAATGCCATTTACATATGAACGTATTTTCTATTAAAGTAACTTCATCTGGGAAAAGCAAACTAAACCCATTAATTTGTAACAGCAACTATTTCATTTTCCTCTCCTGTTTACACATTACAAGCAAAAATACTGGAGTTCTTCCATGAAAAATAAGTTTACAGCAACAAAAATTTGTATTGAGCAGTAAATTTAAGCTACAACTGCTACTTTGTCTGACTTTTTTTTTTTTAAAGAAGGAATTGATGGAATAAAAAATACATGTTTCTCCAGCTTTATGCTGACAGATGAAATGGCCGCCCTGTCACACTTTTTTTCTTCAGTGGCAGAGTGAAAAATCAGGCAAATACACTTTCACTAAAACAAGTATTTGTTACTTTATGTTTCTGAAGTAACTACCAGGCTGTTGGCTATACTCTGTATTGTAAAGCGTAGTAATATCTAAAAGTGAAATTAATTGTTCAGATTTCAGTTTACACTGAAAGCACACTACTTTCATATAGCACCTTTTAATTAAAAAAAAATTTAAATAAACTTTTCAAATCAAGGTATCCTGGAGAATAGATATCAGAGTTAGAATATTGATTTCCTTCCTTTTGGAGGAAGTCTAACTTCTCTGGATTGCAGTATTACTTCAATATTAACCTATAAGGAAAAAAAGCTCTCTTAATTATCTCTCAGTTATTTCCAGTCACTGAAACAGAAGTATGAGCTGTGAGGACAGACAGCCCTCAGAGCATTCCACAGAAGCTAATGCTCAGACCTACAAAATCAACCTCAAACACTAAAGAGCATTCTGGAAATTGCCATGTTGGAGTGAACACCTGTGAAAGCCAAGTAACCAACAGATGCTACATTACAGATATGCAACAGTATAGGAACAGCTCAAACTAAGGGAACTGTTGCCTTTTAAATTGAGATTGCTTTTGTATTTTAAAAGTAAGTTTCTGTAAGCTTCCAGACTCCCCTCACTTACAAAGTGTTCTCAAACTCCCAATCACACAACTTATCTGCGAGCAGAAGTGGCATTACAGATAAGAATACCATGGCTCCAGATGAATGAAAATTTGCATAGTATTTAGAACAGTTTAAAAACAAATGGACATACACACTAGTTGTAAGTACTTTATTTACACACTTCCTGAAGCACAGCAACTGTGTTCGCATGGTTTCACATGTGCCCAGAAACCATACATACACTGTAGGTCTGCAGTTCTTGAAGAAATATAAAGCTTTCTACTAACAACAGCTAGAAATTGTCTTCTAGAGCAGCACATTTTAGTGGCTTCTCTATTTTATCTTTTAAAATTACCATCCAAAAGCAGAGCTGTTACTATTACATTACAGGTATCAAGAACTCTAGAGATATAATTAAACTACAACTTATTTTAACATCTTGTGGCTCTGGTTTGAGATACTCAAAAGTATCACTGTTTTAGAACTGGACTGGTCGTAATATTTATTACAACATAACAGCAAAAGTGAACAAGAGCAGCAAAATTAGTGTCTTTTTACTGCGGAGGTGACATAGACATTCTTACAACAAAAATGTGGACTCCATTTGAAGCTACTCTTTCAAACTAAAATCATCTCGTGCCTTCAAACAGCAGCACTCTCAAGGGAAAAAGTTCCTCTTGGGGCCTTTGGTATTCAGAGGACAGATCAGCAAGAACAAACCAATTGTAAACTGATACAGCAAAGACACTGCTAAGCATCCAACGGCATTAACATTACCCATAACATTTGGATCGTGTGAATACTCTGTTTTCAAAAAACGGACTAGACATAATAGGTTTGATCATTCTCCAATTTTATTATGTATCAGTACAGGCAGATCAATACAAATAATTTTCATTGCTTGGTTCTGAAAGGAGCAGAGTTGTAAATGTAACATTGTTTAAACACGCGTCAGTATTCGGGTATGGAATGCACTGAGAAACTGTTACCCTACAAAGAAGAGGCAAAAAGGCAACGTTAAAGCTCGGGAAATGCTCCTGGAACACGGGGTAGCTTTGACACCTGGATGCAGCTACTGTCTTTGAGTCACTGATGTTAATGAGTGAGGCCTCTATTCCCGTCTTTTACGGCGAGGTAAAAGAAACGTCTAGAAGAGGAAGGGGCTCCTCTTGCTGTGACCCCAACCAGCCCTCGCCGCAGTGCCCAGCCCACCGGACCAGCGCCCCCAGACGCTGGCGTGTACCCAGAAGGGGAGACGCACCCCAAGGACAAACCCACCAGCCCATCGGGGTGGAAGCGAGGTGGGCGAGGAGGGGCCCCATCTGTAGCAGAGAAGGAATGCACAGCGTTCCCGCCGCGAGGAGGCGGGCGGCATTCAAATGACCGCACTGCGAGCCCGATTGGCGCGGTGGGGAGACAGAGAGGAGGGCATGGGAACAGCCACACCCCCGGGGCAGGGACAGCCGGGGAGCGGGAGGGCTGCGAGACAGCCCTTACGAGGGAACGGAGGGAATGAGGGGGGAAGGAAACATGTTTTAAAAGGGAGAGCTAGGTCCGGTTTGGACCGGCTACTCCTTGTCTCATCTGTGCCGAACGCAGGTAGTACCGGGCACCGCCCCACGTGGCGGCGAGGTGTCCCGGCGGGATGCTGTGGCTCCTGCTCTCGCTCTCCTTTCTTCACCGAGACGGGTGGGACCCGGCGGCTCGCATCCTCCTCGGACCCAACCCCGCCTCGGACCAGCCGGCATTTCCTTTCCCTCCCTCCTCCGCTACTATCCCCCTACACACTCCTCCCCGAGTACGTCCCACGGCTGCCAGGCTACCGGCCCCACTCACCGACTTCATGGCCGAGGCCATGTCATCGTATCGCTCCGCCTGCTCGGCCAGGCGGGCTCGCTGCAGCAGCTGCTCTCGGTCCCCCATGGCCGCTTCCGTGGTGGCTGCCGGGCTGGGCTCTGCGCGCCCCTCAGAGAGAGCGGAAGGCGGGTGGGGATGT